>PVIU01012770.1:0-58632 GCA_004026605.1 Ondatra zibethicus | reverse complement strand
CAGCCAGAAAATTTCTGAGACCATGCATAGTGGGTCACAGCGGGCCAGATAAGGAGACTCCAACTCTGAGCTAGGCAGTGGCGTGGAGTCAACGGCTGGGAGAAACAGATCTAAGGATGTGGTAAAATACCCAGCCTAAGGTAGGAAGGGCAAACCCATGGTCATGAAAGGAAGAAGGAGGTGCCATGATTGATGATCTTAGAGGTACTCATATGTCCTGCCACTAACGTAGAGGCACATTTCCCCAGGCCAGCCATGTCTTTACTAAAGGAGACCACCTAACAGTCTCAGTCCCCAGAAGTATTCCTCTTTCAAACCAGCCACAGCATCTAGAAGATATAGGCAGCATTATCACACTTCAAAAAGAGGTTCACAGACTAAGCATTACCTATCTCAGGCCAGGAATACCTCAACATTTAGGGGCTTTTTAGATTACACAAAGCACAGCCATGTCTTACGTTATCATTTCAGGCTTATCATTCTGAATAACTGAGGCTACTTTCATTAATAAAAATTTTAGCTAGGTTTCTAAAGGGATAAATGACAAGGCTTCATCAGAAAACACATGAGAAACAACTGACATTACCATGAACGGTCTATGTGATGCCATGTTCTAAACAAGGAGCCTTTCACAGGAAGGAATGCAGTGGCCTCACATAAACAGCACATCACTGCCAGGTACGAAGCCCCTGAAATAGCAACCCGTCATTTGTAGGTCCCCTCTCCAAAGTCTCATTTCAGTACCTCTGTCATGCCACCCCAGCTAGAGGGTCTCCACGCTCTACCTGCAGTATTCGCAGATCCCATTCCTGCTGCTCATTTCGGTCCTACTAAATTTAATATCATTCATCTTCCAGGCCAGAGCAGATTAAGTGTGCCATGAGGTGCAGAGAATTTGACTCTTATCTACACCTATTATTTTCTTGTAGGAAAAGGGGCGTGCTATGGACAGATCAGTATCACCCGTACATATCACACACACACACACACACACACACACACACATACATGCACACTGTCCTGTATTGATGGTATGATGGAGAAAGACACACACAGAGTTAATTTGTACTAGTTAAGAAACTCAAGTAGTGTATCTAGGAATAACATAAAAGGGGGATTCATTCCAACCAGGAGAAATGTCTGGGAGGTCACCATTCTTTAAGAGGAATCAATTTAGCCTGTGACCCAGTGGGGAGCAGCATGCGGCTAGAGTAAAGCTGGAAAATCAGGAGCGGCTTCTGCAAAGATGAGCATCTCAGCAGTGCTGAGCATAAACCCTGCAGGAGTCCTCAGAGCAGATGCGGGGTCACGGAACCCGAAGAGGAAGACTGTAAGATCAGAGCCAGCTGCAGGAGTCTGACCTTGACTCATGTGGTTTGGTGGATCATTGGGAACTAAGGAGGGCTTGAGGCCACCAGCCCTTAGGAGCGAGCACCAGGCAAAAATGGAATTAGCGAGAGAGGGAAGTCTGGTGGCACAAATGACAACGGGCTAGAGGCATGCTCCCTGGGTATAGGTAGGAAGGAAACTAAGGGAAAGTGCAGACATTAAAAAATTTTAAAAAACTGCAGTGATAACCACAACTGACTGTTTGCTGCAAATACCTGGACACCAACACACCACCCTCTCACACTAGAACTAGACAGTAAGTGTGTGGCTGAAGATGCCACACACTTTGGTTGCTGGGCTTACAGAAATCAAGCTGGAACTGATCTCTAGATTGGCCCTCCCTGAAGATGAGCTTCCATCATGCCAGAAAGTGCTATATAAGCTGTAGGTAGCGAAAAGTCATCAGCAATCCCACCTAGCTGAGAACCTGCAAGTTGTAACAAAGACCCTCTGGGCCAGATGTGTTCAGTGGTGCAATAGTGCCACGATGCTTGGGTGGGTAAAAAATACTTCCTGATGGGATTTGAGGTCCATTCCACCGAGGAAGCTCATTCCTGGTACTGTGCACCTACCTGGTCAAGAGGCCATGACATCAGAGCCCTTGAGGAGCATCGTGGTTTAAATAAGGATGGGCCCCATTGGCTCATATATTTGAATTCTTAGGGAGTGGCACTAGGAAGTGTGGCCTTATTGGAGCAGTTATGGCCCTGTTGGAGTAGGTATGGCCCTGTTGGAGTGGGTATGGCCCTGTTGGAGTCAGTATGGCCCTGTTGGAGTGGGTATGGCCCTGTTGGAGTGGGTATGGCCATGTTAGAGTAGGTATGTCCCTGTTGGAGTAGGGATGGCCCTGCTGGAGTGGGTATGGCCCTGTTGGAGCAGGTATGACCCTGTTGGAGCAGGTATGGCCCTGTTGGAGCAGGTATGACCCTGTTGGAGCAGGTATGACCCTGTTGGAGCAGGTATGGCCCTGTTGGAGCAGGTATGGCCCTGTTGAGTGGGTATGGTCTTGTTGGAGGAAGCATGTCACTGGGGATGAGCTTTGGGTTTTGAATGCTCAAACCAGTCCAAGTGTCTCTCTTCTCTTCCTGCTGCCTGCTGACCCAGATGTAGAAGTCTCAGCCACCTCTTCAGCACCATGTATGCCTATGTGCCGCCATGCTTCCCACCCTCAAAATGTAAGCAAGCCGCAATTAAATGCTTTCTTTTCTAAGAGTTGCCATGGTCATGGTGTCCCTTTGCAGCAACAGAACACTGAGACAGGGAGTAACATGCTATTGTTGTTTTGTCAAATGGTAATGCTGTCAAAATACCTTCTAAATTCAATGAGTTTCCATGTTCTCAACATGCATTTTTATCATACAGCCCATTGTTTGAGCAGCCTTGAGTTATTTCCTTTTCCAGAAAAAGGAAGACCGTAAGTAAAACACCATGCTGAGAATTCCTGTCTTTAGCCTCCATATACAGTGAAGCCAGGAGATTATTTTAAATGAAATGATGTTTGCCACTAAGCAACATAAAACTAGAGGACCGGGCTTGGAGAGAAAGCAGAATATGTTTTCAGAGATGCTAATTCTTTTGAAATTTAAAGAGATCTAAAGGTCAGCCATTTTCTATGAAGTATCCAGGAGACATTAAAAACATAGGTCTTGCAGAAGAATGTTCCAGATGGGAAATTCGGATTTAGTCACATCAATGTACAATGTTTTGTTTTTTCAAAAAACAGTTGATATTTCAGAATTTATAAAGAGTAAAGCATGGAGAGGGTCTATTATCCCAATAACAGATAGCTGGGAACATGATTAGGAGGTTTGGATATGAGTAGAAAAAAATAAGGAAAGGAATAAATAAGAGGAGTAACCAGAGGGAAAGGGGGAGCAGTGGTCGAAATATGTTTCACGAAGTAGACAGTTATACTGTTACTTTAGGGAACCGAACAAAGACAACTGGTTTCATTAGCAGAAAGAAGTGTCCTAGTTAGCTTTAATTGTCAACTACACCGTCCACTCTAGAGTCACCTGAGACAAAAGCACTGACAAGGAATTGCTGCATCAGATGGGCCTGTGGGCCTGTCTGTAGGTTATAGTCACAGTCTTGAGCATAAGTTAATGCAGGAGGGCCAAGAATGTGTAAGAATGCTAGCCAAACATGACCCAGGAAGAAGGGGGCCAGAGAAGGGTTACTCCTCCATGACTTCTCCTTCTGTTTTTACTCTGTCTCCCCTCAATAGTGACTGGTGACCTGGAAGTGCCAGCCAAGGAAGTCTGTCCCTTTCTGAATGGAGTTGGAGGAGGAGTGGGTAGGGAGGGGTTAAATGGGAAAGAGGAAGGGAAGGGAGGAGAGGAGGAAGGAGAAACTGGTTGGTATGTAAAATAAGTGAAAAAATGTTATTTAAATAAATTTTTTAAAAAACGTATTATTGTTGAAATTTAGGCAAATCCTATATCTTAAAGGCAGAGGAGAACCATGCACTGAAATGAAAGACCAAGGGAAGAATGAAGTATTAGAGTGATAGGGAAGAGCAAGGGACCAATGAGAAGAAGCAGGAAGAAAAACAGGAGAAGCACGAGTGTTAGCATCTCAACTGGTAGGGTCAAATCAGATGAACGAGTGTGACCCTTGTAAGACGGATGTGGGGTCTTCTCCACAACAGGCAACAGTGCTGCCAGGATTTCTGATTGCACCCTATTTCTGGAGGAGGATTAGGATTTCTGATTGCACCCCTATTTCTGGAGGAGGAACAGTATTTCTGATTGCATCCCCTATTTCTGGAAGAGGAACAGGATTTCTGATTGTTCCCCCTATTTCTGGAGGAGGAACAGGATTTCTGATTGAGTCTTTCTGAAATCTTCAGGTGATGCAGCTGATCAGTAGGAACACATTTGCAAGCAGATTCCTCCTTTTAACTAATTACTCCTTTGACAGCTAGTAAATATGCAAATATGCAGGAAGTCTACGAACAAAACTTTCAACATGGAAATTACACAAAAGACTCCATATAATTAGGAGTCTTAAATTAAAATGTTCTCCCCTGAATTCTACCCTGTAAGTCATCAAATTAACACCCATCTTTATTAAAGGGAGGACAACGTTCCTTTTGTAAAGTGTTTACCAGTATATTTCACCTGGTCTGAGTTCTTATGTGTATCCTGAGATCATCTAATGTAATATATTAAATATATTGTTCCAGTTGTTACTTTTAGTATTTCTGTTAACTTGAAACTTAGACCTTCTATTTTGAATATTCCCTGGTGGCCTTCAATTAATGAATATACTTCAAATGCCTTCCAAGATTATTTCTCTTGACACTAAACATTAACTGCTTAAAATAAACTCTTTCAAAGTCCCTTCTCAGCCTCACAGCTTGCTAACCTTGGAAATACTAGTTACTCTTGGAGAAGGGAAATCTGAAATCCAACTTCAGTTTACTAAGCAGGGTCAATGGAGAATACTTAATTGGTACTATTTAAAGGAAGAATTGGATGTATAACCACTAAAACAGTTTCATAAAACTCCTGGAGATTACATTCAAGGCAGCTGGTGATTCCACAACCTTAGTTTCCAATGGCTTTTCCCCAAGATGATTGGAAAGAGACCTTCTTTGGCCACCCTGGACTACAATAGCATGTTAACATGGTAAGCAAGTGTAGCAGCTGCTAAACCTAACGCCTACATCTCCACATTGTATGCTAATAGATATGATGGTGGTGCTAGTTCCCAAGGGACTTCACTTGGAATAGGCAGAATAGCATCTTTCCAAAGATGCCTCCATCTTTATCCCAAAAAACTACGAATGTTGCTTTATATCACACACACACACACACACACACACACACACACACACACACGAACTTTGGATATGGAAAGATACTTGAAATGGGGACCATGTCTGGGAAAATCTAGTGGAATCCATAGGTCCTTAGATGGCTATATTCAGAGGACATGGCTAAAATCAGGGGTCTGAAAGATGGGACCTTGCTAGCTTTGAAGGAGAGGCCACAAGCCAAGAAATGCAGGTGGCTTCCAAGAACCAGAAGAGGCAAGAGACTGAGGCCTCTCTGGGAATGCTGGAATGAATGTGCCTGGGACACACTTGGACCTTGAGTGTGCCCTTCAGCCCCCTCTAGGAGACAGAACGTTAAGACAGCACTTGCACTGTCAAGTGGCTGTGTCAGCATCGGGGCATAAACAGAGCTACAGAGCAGGAGCGATAAGCACTGATATGTAGTAAATTGTTCAAACACAGCACCACAAAATTTCTAAAAGTTCAATAAATAGGGATGTTAGACCAACCACTTTATTTATCTTTTCTAAAGCAAGAATTCATAAACAATAAATTATCTTAGAATAATAGTTATCGCACATAGGTGTTGTGTCCTGAGTTTATGGTAGACAAGAAAGGAAGTTGTAATGGATCTTTTAGACTCAAAGATCCCTCACTGTCCCTTCATTTCTGTGCATGCAGCACCAAGAAAAATACCTCTCAAGAGCAGGGGTGAGTAGTCACAGACCTGCAGTGACAAAATGCATCTAATCAAACAGCTGATTGCTTTGAGATGAAAAAGTGCTTTCTCCCAAGTTTATCCTTGGCATAGAGATCTGATTTCCTGGACCAATTACTATAATAAGTCATCAATGTGTAAAAACTGGAAAAGTTGGTTACAAATCTCAGGCATCCTTTATGTTGAAAACGATCAGTAAAATACAGCATCTTTGTCAACTTAAATACGGAATGACTGAACTCATATTGCTATTACATAAGTCAATAAGACAACCACCTGAGAAAAAACAATTTCCCCTAAATCCTATGTGCTGTGAAGACAACTATAAACAATTAAGACTACAAATTACAAAAACAATAAACTTTGTGCAGGATACTTTACATATACAGCAAAAGTAAAATAGCAGAGGCATAACGTTCACAAGTGTAACTTCATATAGCTTGAGCCTCACTGGGAAAACGGTTTCTATTTCATGATTCCTACACAGATTCACTCTGGGCATCAACTACAGAGTACCAGCATCCCAGAGCTGGCATCATACCACATTCACAGCTTCCAGACCCACACTCTCCCTCCCTAGAATGAGCCTCCCTCTATGCACTAAAGGGTAGCTGTACCCCCAAGGTATCTGTCCAGTCTTCCCTCTGTTAAGCTTGCTCCTCTCCAAATGAGCCCCGTGCTGGTCTGTACTTGATGAAGCCCAAATGCTTACACCTCGATACATCTCTCCACAGCTTCTGACCTTCACAAATTCCCTAGGTCCTCACTCTCTGCACAAATACCACCCCTGTGTTGGCGTTGCAGTCTGATCCCAGATTCTAAGCCAAGACTGACTTTGCTGGCATGAGATACAGGGCCTCTCCTCCTGAACCTCTTTGGATCCTGTCAGCCCCTCTGATACTACTGCAGGAACTAAGAAAAGCCACCTTATCGACCCCTGGCAATTTTTCTCTCTGCACACAATGATATGCAAAGCTTCCTTCCCTTTATTAGCTATAGAATAATGTACAAATAGCTGAACACAGTGCACAAGGTCTTTGTCCTTGGAGCCCAACCCCGTGTTCAGCCTCACTAACGTCTCCGCAGTTATGAATACAACAAATAATACAGAGGACGTCTTGTGTACAAGGATCTGCAGAAATAACAGTAACCTCATTACAGGCTTTAAATGTAGTGAGGAAGTAAAAAACTGCATTATGTGGTCACAGCCTTTATCACGGGCTTTCAAACCACAGGTCCCTGAGAGCCTAGTCAAGGAGATTACGGGAATGTCCCCAACAAATGGCGCCAAAGCTAAAAATCTTTAGGCAATTCATGTTTCTAAAGCAGGCAAAAGATAAATATGCAGAAGAAGAGAGAAGGACATTTCAAGCAGAAGGGGCAGGAAGTGCAGGGGCCCTTTGGCCAGGCCTAAAATAAGGCTAGCACTTTCAGAACACAGGGTCATAGAGGCAGACCATGGGCAGAAAGACGGAAACCACAGAAGGCCAAAATCTAAAAATTTAAGGCCTTAGGATTTTTCCCTTGTCCCAACCTGCAGGCAATGGAGAGACGAAACTTTTAAGAAAAGAAAGGGTGGAGGTATCCACAGGATCCGGCTTACCCTACGAGAAGAAAGAGCGAGCTGTACTGTGCCATCAGCGTGAAGTCACATCAAAAGCAGGTCTGATGGGGCCAGCTGGGAAGCCAAGGCGGGGAACAACACTTAGAGCTGAAGCAAGATGAAAAATATACAGACTTTAGAAGACACTCCTTAGTCAAACGCAGTGGCCTTCCATGACAGACTAGCCAAGATAGGGAGAGAGGGACCAGCAAGATGGCCCCCAGGGCTCCGGCTGAGCAGCTGACACTCAAGGCAGTTACCAGGCATCTCCGTCCCTGCAGGACAGGCGACAGTAGAACATCTTGGCTAATGTCAATTCTGTCGCTTATGTTTTTCAAAATTATTCCTATAGGAATCACCAACACAAAATATGAGTATTCATTCTAGAAACAACCTAACAGTTATTAAAAAACAATACATAAATTCCCCACTTAAGTTGCTCACAAAATATCCCATTTATATAATATCTACCCAGAGGCTAAGACATAATAAACATTTCCTCATTTAATCCTGACAACTTCATGGCCAAGTGATATTATCTGTTTCTCCTATTCCCGAGAAAGAAGATAAGCGATTTGCTGAAACTGATGGGGCCAATCAAGTGGCTGGGCCCAACCGTCTGATTCTAAGCACACAGTCTATGCTTGCTTTCAAATGTCAAAATAATCATTCTGCAGAAATAAGAACTAAAAGAATATACTGTTAAAAGAGAACATTTAACCTGGGCTGAAGACAAAGACCTGGCTGGACACTCAAGATCGAAGCTGTCTCTTACTCTTCCTCCCACCCTCCTGCCATCCCTCCATCTCATCTTCCCTACAGAGTCTGCTCTAAGTATTCCATATAGCTGTGGATTGCACCAAAAGATTATAATTGTGAGTTAGACACTGTCTTAGAAGAATATGAGTGACACTCAATCACATACAGAAATGAGAAAAAAAAAATGTGATTCCAGTGTTGAACATTCTATGAGTTACTGTACACATAAAGCGATTGAAATAAATAACAACTAACTTTACCAAAGCATAAAATATACATATCTGGTTCCTTTTGGCTATTAAGGAAAACCCACGGTTGTCTCTGAAAGCCCCAGTGTCAAATAAAAATAAGGATCTATCAAAGAGGCAGCAGACCAACTTAAAGGACCCAGCTGTCCAAACGACAATAGCAGCAACTTGAGCAGGAAAATAATGACAAACGTGGCTTAAAATACACTGGATGAAATAAGGAACCTACAGTTCATATGGAAGCAAATGAAAGAAAGAAGTAAATGGGGAATTGGTGAAAACTATTAAATTTTCTATTTTGAATGGTCTCCTTTCTAGACATTGTCAAAAGAACAAATAACCTCACAGTGGTAAAACCTGACAAGGTTTACTAACCAAATAATCAGTTATAATCAAACAAGGGACAAAGCAGAGATGTGTGCCAATTGATCGGGGACAATGAAGGCAAAGAGAAAGGAGACCCTGGGGTAGCTCCTAGGAGATACCTGAAACTCCATTATGAAGAAATAGCCATGAATCCAAACTAGAGACCATAGGGATAAGAAATAGCCTGTCACCAAATAAGCCCATAGTCTAAGTTTTCAAATGAAGCGGTGTAGGTTTAAGTTTAAAGGACATTAAAATGTCTCCAACATCACAACTGTCATCTTAATGACAGGTGACCAGACTGAACAAAAGGGCACCCAGTGCACGCTCTATAAACACCCTTTGATTTGGGATCCAAATCAAACAAAAGCTTCTAGCAGGAGAAGGAGCTGAGACCTAGAGAGGGAAGATGGGTTCTGATTCTGGAGCCGCCTGTCCGCAGCACAGAACCCTTGGGGTGTCTGCTCTAGAATTAAGCGTTGATCTGCAGCAGTTTCTTCATGCAGGCCAATATGAACAACAAGCGCTCACTCGTCTTCTCAGAGTCCAGTGACCTTACCCCCCCCCCCGGGACTGCCCGCAGATGCAGCAGATGATGGAGGCTGCTTGGATGCACGAATCATCTGAAGCCCTCACAGGAAATTCTTCAGTGAGGAAAATATGCACTGTGGTGTATACAGTCATCTGTTAAGGAAATCTAGGTAAGGCATAAGGATCACCTTCACAAAGCAGGCTTCATGACTATGGGAGATGGCCCTATCCCTGTGCTCCAGCAGCTCATTGGCCAGTGACTCTCACACATGTGTTTCCAAGCGTCACTCATTGGCCAGTGACTCTCACACATGTGTTTCCAAGCGTCACTCATTGGCCAGTGGCTCTCACACATGTGTTTCCAAGCGTCACTCATTGGCCAGTGACTCTCACACATGTGTTTCCAAGCGTCACTCATTGGCCAGTGACTCTCACACATGTGTTTCCAAGCTTCAGTCAGTGGTCAGCGACCCTAGGAAGACGGCACATGTGTCCCATTCCTTTGTGCTTATATTCACACTCCCATCAATTCACCTAGAATTGGCTGCTACCACAGAGAGGACTGGCGGCTAAACAAGCTAGGTTCACAAAGCAGCTCGTATACAAGCCACTAGCGAGAGCAGGCAAATGATGTGAAAATATGTACTAAAATTACTTAGTAAAGAGAAACACTCTTCATTAAAGTACACTTGAGTTCCTCAGTTATTATAGGAACCCCAAGAAAAGTTCATCAATTAAAAAAGGAAAAACCAGTTTATCCTCCAGTGAACATCATGGCACAATGGAATTTAATTTTTTAGGTTCAGGTAACTAATGCCTAAATATTTAATTGATTATTCAGTGATAGTAAATGCTATCTATATTAATGGGAGCTGAATAAAAGATCCATTTATTCTCCCCTCTCATAATGTTGCTATCCATTACAGTGAGGATGACATCACTCATTATGGTGAGGAATGGTATCACTCAGAATGAACTAGTCTCTCAGTAACTTTGGCAGATACAGGCATTCTAGTTCCAATGACACAATGATCCTGAAAGAAAGCAGGTCTGTGACTGTACCCAAGTAGAAAGCTAGCGAGCTTAGTGAACAAATCCAAGATAATAGTCAAGGGTCCCATCTCTGAAGTTGTTGGAATCTCTAAATGAACACCACCCTCCAGCACCAAAACTAACCCTTGGAAGTGGGTGAAGCACCTTTGTAGCCATACTGATTTTTCTTTAGACCATTTGGCTAATTAATACTCAAGAGCTTTAATACATTACTATATCAGTTTACACAATAGCAAATCTCGTTGACCTGATTGGACCTGCTTACATGCCTCTTAAAAATATGTTTAATTTAAGAGAAGATATGTCATATTATAGAGTTGAAAAACTTTTTAAACGCAAATATCCTAAGGTATGAAAACCATCCCCAGACTATAAACACACTCGGGGGGAAGGGATGTATGAAGAGGTTTTGAAGGAGTCATCCAGAAAAAAGACCTCCAGATGGGTGGAGTGATTCTTCAGATATTAAGTCTAGACAGCGTGTTTTAGATGGTCCATGAAGCACAGAGTGGTTTGCAGCAGGTAACAGGCAATTGCCAGATGGTAAGACGCCTCTAACAACATCCCAGGGGAAGCAGGTAAGACACTCTACTAACAGAATCCAGAGGGATTTCAGTAGGATAAAACACGGAGAGATAGATAGATAGAGAGAGAGAGAGAGAGACAGAGAGAGAGACAGAGACAGAGATAGAGACAGACAGAGAGAGAGAAAGAGAGAGAGACAGAGAGAGAGACAGAGAGAGAAAGAGAGAATGAAAAGAGCTACAAGATAGCTCTAAATCTCCAGAACTATTCCCAATGAGGGAGATCTTATTGGAGAGTTCTCAAGCAGGATGGGTAGAGAGAAAAGTGAGCAGATTTTGGCTGGCATTAGAAATGAATTGGTAATAACTGACATGTCTGTCTATGGGATTATGGTTTGACTACTGGCTCATGATGGTTCTACTCAGTGAGCGACTACCAGCAAGGCAGACTGGACATTAAGAAACAAGGACAAGATCGGCCTACACATGCAAGTGAAACAGTAAGGACAATAACAGCATGAAAACGTCAACTGATCCGAATGGTTCCATTCAACCAACATTATTCTTACAGCTCTCCATTGGACACTGGTGAGCTAAGGAAGAGGAGAGTGAACAGCATGCCGAGTGTGGTAGTCAGATGGCGTTAACAGGGTCAGAGGATGGCAGGTAAGGAAATACTAAACACCTTTCCTGAAAGGTGCACTCTGCCTGTGAGGGAACATGAGAAAACACAGAGAGCAAAACCCATGTATCTATAATGCTAAATGCAAAGTAGTGTTCTGAATCTCAGCATAAAATCAATATAGGTAAAACATACTAATTCTACCCTAATAAATCTATAATTTAATGCTCAGTGATATGAACGATAAGCAAGTGCTAACTGCTGAGTTCTGGGAAATGGTCCATGACTGTACAGCCTGTTAACGTTAAAACAAGCAAGGTATAGAATACTTATACCTATTTCTGCACTACTTTAACTGCAGATTTTCTATAAATCTGAAATTATTCTAAGTCCTCTTCAGCAGATAAAAGAAGAAAGGGTATGCCGTGCGTCTTACTTATTCTATGGCTATGAGACACCATAACCATGGCAACTTACAAAAGAAAAACTTTCATTAATGCTCACAGTTCAAAGGGTGAGTCCATGGTCATCACGGTGAGGATCATGGCAGCCAGCAGGCATGCGTGGCACTAGAGCAGTAGCTGGTTCTTATACCTTGACCCACAAGCACAAGGAAGAGAGAGTGAAGTGGAAGTGGCACGGACTTTTGAAACCTCAAAACCCACTCCCAGGGACATGCCTCCCCCAACAAGGCCACATCTCCTAATCCTCCAAAAGAGTGCACCAACTGTGGATAAAGCCTTCAAATATACAAGCCTACGGGAGCCAGTCTCTTCAAACCGTCACACCATGTAAGGAAGCTAGAACCACAGATGTTTCCAGAAGTGGTCAGTTGTCCCAAATAATAGGGAGCAAATTCAGTAGCTAAGATCATGAAGTATGGTCTCCTGTTTTGTCCTCGGAATAAAATAAACTCCTTTGAAGTCCTTTCATGGTCACCACAGGTTACAGGAAATTTTAGGAACCTCGACATGGATTACTATGCTATTAGAGTCCCTTCTGGAGGTATTTATTAAGAGGTTTATTTTTTTTTTTTAAGAATCCTTCTTTTGGGACTTGGCTCCAAGATGACCAAAAAAAAGGAGAAACAACGGTCATGCCAAAAAGGGCCCTGGCCATGTGCAGCCAATTCGCTACACTAACTGCACCCGCTGCATGCCCAAGGACAAGGCAATTAAGAAGTTCATCATTCGGAACATCGTAGAGGCCGCTGCCATCAGGGACATATCTGAAGCAAGTGTCTTCGATGCTTATGTGCTCCCCAAACTCTATGTCAAGCTGCATTACTGTGTGGGCTGCGCCCTTGTCACATAACAATCAAAACACTAAATATACGGAATAAAGAAAGACCATTAAAAGGCCAAATGACATATAAAGGCAGACCTATCAGAATTACACCTGACTTCTCAATAGAAACAATGAAAGCCAGAAGGTCCTAGTCAAGCGTTATGCAAATATTAATATCCCTTAATATAAACAGATTCAACTCACCTATAAAAAGACACAACCTAACATATTGGATACAAAAACAAAATCCATCCCTCTACTATATACAAGAAATACATCTCAAACTCAAAGACAGACATAACCTCAAAGTAAAGGATTGGGAAAAAATTTTCCAATCAAATGGACCCTAAGAAACAAGCTTTTGTAGCTATCCTAATGTCTAACAAAATAGCCTTCAAACTAAAATGAATCAAAAGAGACAAAGAAGGACATTCTATATTTGTCACAGGAAAAATCCATCTAGAGGAAATCTCACTTCTGAACATCTATGTCCCCAATACAAGGGGACACTCATATGTAAAAGAAACACTACTAAAGCTTAAATCACACATTAAACCCCACAAGCTAATAGTGGGAGACTTCAAAAGCCCATTCTCACCACTGGAAGGATCTACCAGACAGAAATTTAACAGAGAAATGAAAGAAACTAACAGATGTTATGACTCAAATGGACTTAACAGACATCTACAGAATATTCCATCCAAACCTTCTTCTCAGCACCTCATGGAATTGTCTCAAAAACTGATCACATACTAGGTAACAAAACAAACCTCAACAGATACAAAAAATTACAATAACCCCATGTATCTTATTGGATCATCATAGTTTAATATTAGAATTCAACAGCAACACTAATTTCGAAAAGCCTACAAACACATGGAAATTAAACAATGCTCTCCTAAATCATCAATGGTTCAAGGAAGAAATAAAGGAAAAAATTAAAGACTTCCTGAAATTCAGCGAAAATGGTGACACAACATACCCAAATTTGTGTGATACAATGAAAGCAGTGTTAAGAGAAAAGTTCAAAGCACTAAATGCCTACATAAAAAAGCTGGAAAAATCCCATACTAGGGAGTTAACAGATTACCTGAAAACTCTAGAACAAAAAGAAGCAAACTCACCCAGGAGGACTAGATGGCAGGAAATAATCAAATTGAGAGCTGAAATCAACAAAATAAAAACAAAAAAATACAAAAAATTGATGAGACAAAGAGTTGGTTCTTCAAGAAAATCAACAAATTAAACAAACCTTTATTCAAACAAATCAGAAGGCAGAGAGAGAATATCAAAATTAACAAAATCATAAACAAAAGGGCAACACAATAGACAAGGAGGAACTCCAGAGAATCATCAGGTTATACTTCAAAAACTGTACTCCACAAAATTGAAAAACAAAGGAAATGGACAACTTTCCAAATAAATATGAATTAACAAAATTAAATCAAGACCAGATAAGCAAATTAAATAGACCTAGAACTGCTAAAGTCTCCCAACCAAAGAAAGCCCAGGACCAGATGATTTCAGTTCAGAATTCTACAAGATTTTCAAAGAAGAACTAATACCAATGCTCCTCAAATTGTTTCACACAATAGAAACAGAAGGAACATTGCTGATGGGAGTGCAAAGTGGCACAGCTGCTTTGGAAATCAGTATGGCGACTTCTCAGGAAATTAGTAAACAACTTACCTCATGACCCAGCAATACAACTTTTGGGTATATATACAAAGGATACTCAAGCGTACTACAAGGACATGTGCTCAACTATGTTCATAGCAGCTTTGTTTGTCATAGCCAGAACCTGGAAACAACCTAAATGCCCCTCAACCAAAGAATGGATAAGGAAAATGTGGTACCTTTACACAATGGAGTGCTACAGAGCAGAGAAAAATAATGACATCTTGAAATTTGCAGGCAAATGGACAGATCTAGAAAACATCGTATTGAATGAAGTAACCCTGTCTCAGAAAGACAAGTATACTATGGACTAACTCATAAGTGGCTTTAAGACATAAAGCAAAAAAAAAAAAAATACAGCCTACAATTCACAATCCCAAAGAACCTAGAAAACAATAAGGACCCTAAGAGAGGCATACAGGAATCTAATCTACATGAGAAGTAGACAAGATCTTCTGAGTATACTGGGAGCATGCGGATCATGGAAGAAGGTAGGAGGGAGTTGGGGAGGAGAGGAGGGGATCAGAGAAAAATATGTAGCTAAATAAAAACAATAAAAATAAATAAATAAACAGTGCCACAATCATCAAGGTTGGCATAAAGTGCACATTTTTATTTCATTAGTAAAAATTAAATGCAGAATTTCTAAATCAAAGAAAATGTTTAACACTTTTGATAACCAGAGCAAACTCTACTCATGAGCCCAGAGCCTGTCTCCTCGTTGTATACTTAGCCTGAGTAATTTGGTAGATCATAGCTATCATCACCACTTTTAAACTTGTATTTCTTCATATTCTATAGAAACTTGATGTTTTCAATGTATTAATATTCAGTCCCTTTTATCTCTTCTCTGGTGAATAATCTGTAACCTTTGCTTGGTGATGACTGAGCTCACAGTAATTCTGATGATTTACCCAATGCCTTTGTGTATTTATGACCTGTTCTTCATTTTATCTATGGATGGTATTTTTTGAATTTCTATCCCATTTTATTCATTATTCTTCATGTTACATACAGTGTTTAATTTGTATATGTGTAGATCTACATTCTCTTTACAAGCTTCTTCATTCACAGTTCTATGCTGATAACCCCCCCGCCCCAATGCAAACAAACAAACAAAGCTTTTAAAGACACTTATAAATTGAGGATAAAAAATCCAGATCATTTGTGTTCACAAAGAAATTGGAGATGTAAAAACAAAGGCAGACAGGTCTGAACTTCACATTTATTGATCAGAATAATTCTCTCACTTTACCACAGCCAATTATTGACAAGAGAATCTTAACGTGCTGATACAAGCCTTCCCTCAAGGAGATGGATCTAGAAGAGCTATGTAATTTTTTAGTCACAAGGAAGAATTAGCAAAAGAGTCTCCAAGAGGAAAAAAAACCCATAAATCTCAAGGAACGGCTATTTCAGGGAATATGGAGTTCAGCCCATCCCCGAGTACCCATTAGTACTTTATCAGCAGCTTCTTTCCCCCGCCCATCCCTAAGCAACACTGCAGTTTCTGACACCTTTATCTTAAGCCCTACACAGCAGAGAAAGATGCTAACAAAGAAAGAGCATGTGTAGGCTAAAAGGAGCCATACGACTTGTTGAACATGGTTTCAATCTTGAATTCACTGCCAATTAGTGAAGTTTATTCTGAGAAAGCCAAGTGGCACTTGAGGCTCCCTTGCCTATAGCTTAATGTAAGTGGCACAAGTTGGGCACTCAAACTATGTTATAACAATAGCCAAAGAAGCACACACTGGCTATAAAATTGCCCCAAAGAGTTATATGTTTATATTCTGTATAATATTCTATGCACATAAACATATCAATGTGTACAAACACAGTTCTGGTTTTGTTGCTATTATTTTTAAGATAGCAGACAAGTGCCTAAGTTTCTCCAGATTATTAAGGAGTCTAAGGAAAAAATTTGACTGTTCCATAATCTGCCGGTTGAATAAAATCTCCATTACAATTCTATGATAATATGACAATGGGAGATATATTTCACTCCTTCCATTAAACACAGTAAAAGTATACATTATTTCCTAAAGCCTCCAGATGACCCTATTCTCGTTATAATTAGCAATTAATAGAAAGCACACACATAAAACAAAGCTAATCTTCCTCTAAACATTTAGTTATATTCCAGAAGCAATTAATAATGTCAAATTTGGGGCAGAGTAAATTACAGCAAGAAACATTTGAGAATGAATGATTAACTACAAAACAGGCCAGCAGACAGAGAATACAAAGCTAACTGACTTTCCATAAAATCTGGGAAACTATTTGAAAGACACAAATCCTTGCACGCAGTCAAAGCACAAGCAATGAATTAGGAAAAGACCCTATCATGAGGAACTTAAAAGTTCCAAATTGTTCATCTAAGCCTATGATTTTCTTCCAGAAATTATTCAACCACAAAATTAAAAAAAAAAACATCCAATTTACATTAGCTCCAGGGAAGAAATGACAATTTAATAAATACCAACCAATCTCTGAGAAAGAAAAATAAATGTGGAAAAACCCTACTGATCAGGCCATGTGCAGGCCAATTCCATTTCTAAAATTTGAGTGTTGTATAAGTGAAGTATATTCCAGTGGATCTGAACATCAAGTTATATAATTATCAAAGTCCTGCACCCAGTCCTGCCTTCTCAGCAAAGAACATGACAGGCCTCGGTGGCAGCGACAGACTCTCCACTTAAGGCAACTTACATTTTTTTAACTTTAATAGAGAACACTTTTAAGGTCACAGATTTTCAATACTGTATTCCAAAATGAAGCAATAGTAAACAGTCTTTTACAAATGAAAATATTCAAAATATAAAATATTTACAACTAAGTATTTGTGGTATTTTTAGAGTTTTCTAGAGGCATATTAGCAAATTTATGTACCTTTCTTCCCAGATAATGGAAAAAAATCCTGTTGTATAGTCAATAGCATTTTATAGAAAATTTAACAGCAATTGTCTCATGGAAACAGCCACTAAGCAGCAGCTCTGTTTGTTGATTTAAATTTAATGTATCTGAAAATCAGAGGAATACGAAAAAAAAGCCAATATATCTAAAGTCTACCCATGTGTGAATAACCATGAGGATATTCATTCTGGATTAAATGTACCATCTCTTCTACATGGCTTTAGCAAGAATGAACAAGCACAAATATCAGATGATTCATCAGTCAGGGAAAAACAGAAGCAGGGAGATAGGCATAAACTCGGTATCACCTTCTATCACTAATGGAGCTAGAAACCAGCTATGCTCTTCTTCACAGCTTGTTTAAAAGGCAAAAACATATAAAAATAAAAGCTTCAGCTTTATATTCCTTAATATGTCTCTAAACATGAGATGACACCAATTAAAGTCTACATCAGAGTATGTAAGACCATGAGTAAACTGGAGACAATAGTAGTCTATATTCAAGCTAAGAAGCATAAGACAACCAAAGCAATCTAACCAAATTTTCACAGGATAGTTGTTCCCTGTAAACTACAACTGCACCAGACAATAATAATTACCTTGGCTTAAAACTGTGCAATCACCTCTGGGCTTCTTTTCTTCTTCAGCTTGCCCCTGGAATAGAGAAAATGTGGTTTAGCTCATTATTCATGTGAACCTGCTTGTATTAGCTGCTTTCCCTGTCACAATGCTAAAATACCCTGATGACAGCAACTCACAGAGGAAGGGCTTCTTTTGGCTTGAGAGCGGGATCTTGGAGAAGCTGGTCACATTGCATCCACAGTCACGTATCAGAGAGGAGGGAATGTTTGTGTCCTGCCAGCTTTCTCCTTCCTATGTAATCCCATATCCAAGCGTAGGGAATGGTGTGGGGGTCTTCCCTCGACCCAATCAAACAACCCCTCTGAATGCGTCGCAAAGGCTTGTCTTCTTAAGGTCGTCACTCTGCTTCAGCGCTGAAAACGGAAGCTTCACAGGTAGCGAAAATATGAACAACCATGTAACTGAGGGCTTGTCGTTGAGCCAGCACCTTCCCGTGGGTGCCGGGAGTCTCCCATCACCACCTCTCTTCACGATATAAATTCATTCACTCAGCCTCATTTGTACACTGGATACACACAGAGTAAGTGAGCTTCAACAGCCTTGAATACAAAGGTAGAAACAGGTGCCCCCACCACCTCCACGCCTGCGCTGGAGGGCTGCATGGCAGTGGTCGACTGGAGGAGGTCTGCCTGAGCTCGGCTCCCGGTCCTCTTTTCAGAGCCATCTGGTCAACCTCACTGCATCAGTACCCAATTAAAATAGTATTAGCCAACTGTAACCACACTGACCAACTACAATGCACAAACGGCTGCAAGGACCCCTGAAAAAAGCAACGACACAGATCGAATATAATACACAAAAGAAGCACAAGTGACGAGAGATATGTCTGTGTCTTTCCTCACAGTCACAGTGCGCACCAGGACGGTCAGGCTCCCAGGCTAAAGCAGAGCCTTCAGCAAATGGTGGCACTCTGGTTTTTAATTTATGTACTCTTACTGAAAGAGAGGTGAGAGCCATTTTTAAAGTAGGTATCTAGACATACATCTTACTTCTATGGTTTTGTGGCCACGCACAATGTATGCTGCCTATCAGAAGTATGTGAAAAGTTAAAATTGAAAAACAGAACTTCTGCTGCTTGGAATCTTCCAAAGAAAAGGTGTGGGTTCTTAACTCATTTTTGGAAAGATGGTTATGTATTCCTCTTGATTAGTTCCCAAATAAATTGTCATCAGAGAAGATGAAAATTTAGGAGGTGATTTACACAAAATCTTTCATAATTAGTGACTGATGATGGAAAATGAGTTTGATGATTTCATAAGTTCAGCCAACAACCACTTCCTCAAGTTTCTCAGACATAAGTTTGGGCTGTATCTCATCAGCCTGAAACAGACACTGACTGTCCCAGTTGCTTAGGGCTGACCTGAACATAGCAATGCGAAGCGCTATGTCTAGGTAAACCACCCCATCTGAGGCAAACAGGAGGGCTGGTCACCCTAGCTGTGACAGCCATTAAACTATACACAATCATACCACAAGCTTTCAATGAAGTCTCAACAAAGGGTCATGCTTATTTTAATGAGAGTCTATTAGTTCTTTGACTGTTAAATGCTAATAATTTCATTTTTATATTGTGGTTTTGGTATTTTTGAGACTGGGTTTATGTTATGAAATACTATTTCATAGCATGATATCTTAAATATATACAGAAATGTAATTAAAGTTTATCAGTAAGTATTTTTATATCAAGTGTCTCTTGAGGATCCCATGTTGAAGGGTTGGGCAATAGCCTGCAGTCCTATTAGGAGACAGTGGAGTTTTCAGGATGGACAATCGAGGTGGCACTAGAAGACTGTCCCTCCACCCTCTTCTGCTCACTGTACCCTTCCCTGTCACCCCACTCCCTCCCTGCTCTTGTTTTCCCGTCCTTGAGGGAAGAAGCTGTGCTCTCCTGACGTGCTCCCATCCCACAATCAAAGTAGTCAGCCAACCACAGACTGAAGAGCCTAAAACTCCGGCCAAAATCAACATTTCTCCTCTTCCACATATTTACCTTGGTCACAGAAAAGGAACACTCACTAACACAGTGGGGTGAGCAAATGAAACAGTTTAATGAAGACAGCACCAGGCTGCCAATTGTTTATGCTGCTATAACTGATTGTTCCTGGATGTTGTAACCCAGTGTCTTACTATATGTGTGATCTGTTAAGGTAGTGATGTGTGTTGTGTTTGAGTTCATCTGCTTCAACATATATGTGGATAATATTTTACTGTTCTCTCTGTCTCTCCCTATTCTCTCTCCCTATGTCTCTGTCTCTCTCTATGTGTCTCTGTTTCTGTCTCTCCTTCCATCCCTCCCTCCCTCTCATTCTTTCCCTCTCTCTCTCTGCCTCTCCCCTTGTCTATATGTTTGTATGTGTATATATACAGAATGTAATCTTACAGTGAAAACACTCCCACCTGCCTTCTTCCAGCTGACTAGTGCATGGCATTTCTAAGCAGTAAACACTTTGATTCGTTTATAGTATATCCTAGTAAGTATATCCTTGAAAACAATTTCCTTATGAAAATATAAAGAAACACGGCTGTATATGCCTATTTCTTGCTCTTGTCCCCAGAGGTATCCTCTCGCAGTCTTAGTGTTTGCTTTGATGGAGTCTCTCCTACAGGGTAGGTTTATAAAATGGTGCTTTACTCGTCTTCCATAGCTGCACAGCATTATAATGAATGGGTATGTCAGTATTTATCTGGCTCCTTACTGATAAATATTTAGGTTGTTAGTTAGCCATCCCATTCTGACCAAATTTACAATGCTGCAGCAAAAGCCTAAGGAAACCTTTCTCTGTACCTCCCTAAGTTTATGTGCAGTAACTTTGAAGGGTAGTGCCGATGGAAGGAGCCGTGGACCCTTGGGTTGTTAGGTGCTGCAGAGTCCAGCTCTCCTGGGCCGCTTCACTCCGTGCCCACCAGACCGATAAGCGCTTGGTTCTGCATGTCCGTCTCAACAGCTCGTGCAGTAAGTTGGGGTGTATGGCACAGTGACAAAAGGAGACCCCACTGTAGCCTCCGCATTTGTCCCATCACGAAGAGGCTAACGCATCATTGTGCTGCGAGATTCTTGATTACGCTGTGTGAAGATATGTCACGGTGACTGGTTTATTAAAAGGCTAAAAGGTCAGTCGCTAGGCAGGAGGTCAAGGTGGGACATCCAGACAGAGAGAGCTCTGGGAACAGGAAAGGGGGAGTCTCCAGCTGAACACAGAGGAAACAGGACATGCAAGAGGAGAGGGAAAAGCCACAAGTCATGTGACAGCACACGGATTCATAGAAATGGGTTAACTTCATTCATAAGAATCAAGTTTATAGAAACAAGACTAAGCTAAGGCAGAGCTTTCAAAATTAATAAGACGTCTCCATGTCAGTATTTGGGAACTGGCAGGACATGATTGATCTAAAGATCATTTGTATTTCCTTTACTATAAAATACCTTTCTATACATGATGATGTTTTCCCTGAAATGACTTTTTATTTTTTAATCTTAATAAAGTAGGAAAATTAGTTGTTTATCTCTGCTATAATGTGCATATATAATGTATGTGTACACTGTATGTGTATGTTTTGTTGTGTGTTATATATACATTTTATTTTTCCAAGGTTTGTCATTTCTATTTTCATTTTGATTATAATATACTTTTAAGGTTTGTTCAAAGAAATACAATGACCAAGCCTTTGCTTTATGGTGTTTAGATTTCAGAAAAAGCTAGGAAAGCTTCTTCATTCTGAGATGACAAGGAACTTCCCCTTTGCAAGCCTATGGCTTGTTCCTTACACTGAACTCCTCGGTGTCTGACTCGTGCTAGGGAAGACAGTGAAGGGAAGACATTAGGTTTAGTAAGCAACCCAGGTGTCCCGACTTACAGTCTCCTTCTCCCATCAGCCTCGGAGACCTGTGTGTACCAGCGTAATTCTGGCTTCCTCATCTGTTTAGTCAGTCTGTCTGTTTATTCGTGTGCCAGGGCCACACTGTTTCATTCCTGCAGCCTTATGGTTTCTCATGCTTTCTAGGCTACCTAACGCTTTCCTCACAATAAGAGAGCTCTGTTTGTGTACAAATTTTAGAATCAAAACAGACAAAAACTCAACTTCCAGTGCCCCCCTTCTATCTGCATGATTCCAGGCAGGTGACGTATTTAACCTCTATGGATCTCAGCTTCCTGTGTGTCTTCCAGAAAGTCATGTCTTCTTGTGGGACTTTCTGAGGATTACAGTCCTGTGGGTAAAATCCTTAGCCTAGCACATGACACATGGCAGACTTTCAACTAACTGAAGCAATCAGTCATTTTGCCAGATTTCAACCTGCTAATAATGTATCCAGGGACTTTAAATTTAAATTAGTTGGCCTGTTTGTGTTTATTGACTAAAGAAACATGTCTCAAATGAACATAATCCCTCTTGAAAGAAGCATTAAGAAAGAGTAAACAAGAATCTTAACACTTGAGTCAATCTGACAGTTTGAAGAATCTACTGAGCAATTACTATGAGCTAACCACTGTGGTTAGCTAAAGGCAAATAAGCCATAGTGCCCAGGCTGTGGCAGGAATTCACCCCGATGAATGACAAGCAGTAAAATGGCGAGATGGGCTTCCTTGGCTCTTCCATCTCCTCATGACATGCCCATGGCCGTGATGCCTTGCACATTTGTGTGCTGGCTGCTGTCCTTCCCGAGTTCTTCTTTGTGCTCTCTGTAAACACTGCTCTAAACACACTGCTCTAAACACAGTCATCACAGCAGTTCCTTCCCCATGCTTCCTCTCACCTCACCAGTTCCATACCAGACAGACCACTCCCGGTCACCAAAACAACTGCCAACAAGTCTGTATCTTCCTTGAGCTTCCATGCACAGATCCAAAATCCGACAGCAGAGATACCCAGTAATCTCCAGATGCCCCCCGATCGCCAAGGGATTTCATTGGTTGGCACTCCAAAGCCCTTTGTTTCCTCAGTTCAAACTTCCTGACTCACAGCATAGCTTCCTGCCCTGCTATCTCAGCAGTACAAGATGACCTCAAGGAGTCCCTGCTGGGTGTCATATGACCAAGGCAAAAGCAGCTCTTCTGGCTGTGCGACATCATGTGACACAGCATCTGGACTAAGAGAGTCTACCGCCAGCTTCTGGGATGTGGATCACATGTGGAGAGAGTCTGCCACAGAACCAGGCAGCCTCAAGACGCTGAGTGAATCCTGCCTGACAGGCCTTGAGAAGGTCAGTCCTCCAGCCTCAAGGAACCAAGCCTGCCACCAACCACAGGCATCTAGTGATGATGCTAAACTCCAATAAGGAATTTGGCCAGGCCATCATGGATGTCACCATGAGACAGAACAGTGAAGACACTCAGCCCATGGCCTGACCACCCAGAAACTACTATGCAATGATAATAAACGGGTGTTTGAGCAGCTGTTTTGGAGGCACTTTGATACACTGCCAAGGAAGGCATATTCGGTCTTACTTATCCCTTCGGCATCAACCTAGGAAGCATTTGAACTTCCGTCTTCCTTCCATCTAGTCCTATGGGCTGGGGAACCTTCTGATGCTCAGAGGCAGCATCTTGCACAAACATCTGCTGTTGATCCTACAGCATTGTGCCGTGTTCAGCTGGGTTTTTCTTTCCCCAAGTCTGGAGAGCCAGCACAAGGACAACAGTGTCTGAACCATTTTTCATTCCCTGGCATCTGGTCCGATTTCACAGCCTGGTGCTGAGTCCAGTTCAACAAGTACTTGCTGAAGAAAGGTATGAGGGCAAGGCTCAAGAGCAATTCTCTTCTGCCTGGCAGATGTCACATCCAAAGTCACAATGGATATCATTGTGCAATGAATAAAGCAGCAACTTAATAAAAGGTACAGTAAGTCAAGGCCCCTCCCACTTTAACATACATGCCAATCACCCAGGAATCTTGCCACATGCACATCTTGGCATGGGAAGGGTTGGGAGTGAGATTCCTAGGTGGCTCCATGTGTGTGACAGCTTCTGCCAAAAGCATATGGCTGACCTCGGAGCTATGGGAACTCCACCTCTCACCAGGGCACGGACTGGGAGCAGGATCATGGTAACCCAATCCTGTTGGCCTCTATTATTCTCCATCTGAGAGGAACACCTAAATTAGGCCTAATTTTCTGCAGTAGCTCTTTATACCAGTTTGAGCTCTCTCCATTCAGTCAATATGCAAGACATTTGCATAACTCAAAGCAGCATCACTCTCTTCTACAGCAAAACTGCAATGGGGAGAGACACAGGATTCAAGAGCTGACAACGCTCAGATGGCAGCCGCTGGAGCTCTTTGGCAATCACTGCAGCATTCAAAAGTGAAATGAAATCTATAATACGCTATCCGTCACTCGGCAAGTGGGTTAGGGTACTTGCCTCACACATTTATGTGCTACTGAAATCCTGCCTAGAAAGAAAAGGAATCGAAAAATATTATTACCTCTCACTCTGGACATACATTACCCGAGCTCCCCATGTCTGTACATTCTTTAGATAAACCACGTATAAATGATGGTTGTTTTCGTATCAGAGTAATTTACATTTCTATTATAATGTATTCATTCTATTGTTTTAAACTACTTAATACTATATGACAGAGACAAAAAAAATGCTCAGTTGGGGCCAGGTAACATAGGGTCAAATCCCAACCTAGAAATAAATAGTCATGTATGCTTAAATAAGTGATTTCTATTCTCCAGACCTAAGTTTTCTAAAACTGACTTTTCTATTTTTTCTAAAGTGATCAGACTAAATGTTCCTCTGTGGCTCCTGGAGCTTTAATACTCTTCATTTCTGTCTGGACTAATTAATTATTTTACAAAAAAATTAATAAACTGCACTGTTATGAATGAAATCAGAACATATATTAAAGGGTAAAATATACACTATACCTTCTCCCATTTGGAAGACCTAGAGACATCGGCATAAGCTGAAGAAAATCGAACCACTATTGTGATCTCCCAGGTTTCAAACTTCGGTTCTAAAAGCTCAAAATCAAGCTGTGGCATTAGGAAAACAAGAACAATGTCCTGGGATAAGTAAGAGTTGGCACTGAAGAAACATAAAATAAGCTCTGCTATAGTACGTTCCCACGAACAACTTTAAATCCATCATTTGAGAAAGAGGATTGCGTGGTAGTGAAACAACCAGTGCAAATGGACACGCTGGCCCCTGCTCATAGCCGTGCACACATCCTGTGCTTTGAGATCACGTTTCAGTGGTGATCCCTAATTAGACAGTGTCTTTGGGTCTGTCTAGGGGTTCAACCAAACGCTGTTAGCGGCTCGGATGCCTGCGGTGCCTTATTGCACCTCTGTCTCTGGACGCGGGCCCCTGGAATGCTGGAGGGCTTTTGAGAGCCTTGGGGTCCCTGCTCCCGGAGCTGACACTCGCCTGAGGGTGACACACAGCGGATTTCTGATGAATAATTTCAGGAACAAACTGCTACTTGAATGCTATGTGAGCTTCAAACACACTTTTCAAATTCGTGTGTGCTCCGATCCCATGTGGGATATGAACCGAAGAAAAATGAAATTAGCCATTGAGAGAAATATAGGAATATATGGGAACCTTCTCCACTGCTCTATGGAAACTTATATGTAGTCAAAGAGAAGAGAAGCACGTGTGTTTTGCTAGAATACTAGGTAATGTGGCTACTGTCTCCAGAGGAAATCACTGTAGTACTTTCAAAGACTTAACAAAAGATTAATTCAACTGATCATTGGAAAATGACATCAGTCTCATGTGAGGCCATGAAATGGTAAAGAATTAAGAACTCCTGAGGGGAAAACAGTAAATGAATAAGGCTGCACTCAGTATTTTCTCCATATCTATTTAAGGATGTTATTAGTAAGATGTCATTTCACCCTGAGAATTATTGAGGTCAACTGTGGCCCCTTGGCATCCTTATACTAAGGCCAGTGACCACTGCATCCGGTACAACCTCTTCAGCTATGCCTTGAAGAGTCACTGGAGGGATCACCCAGACCTGCCCAAGACATCTTACGGTCTCATTATTCACTAACTCTTCAAAGTTTAAGAGTCAATATGTAAAGAGGTTTCCTACTTTGGGGAGGTCTTAAGGAAGAAGAATGGCAAACAACATTTACTCAGAATTACAGATTTTATATATACAATTAGAGGCCGGATAGCCTACTCTTATGTAGATAAGTAAGATATCCATTTAAAATTATGAAGCTCATATCTGAGGGAGGAATTTAAAATTATATAGACTACATATTGCTTTGCAGTTGGAGTCCAAAGTACCCATATACACATCAAGCATCTATAAAATCACTTTGAGAAAAATGTTTAATTTTTCCAAGTCACCATGTGCCCATACTATGCTAGACAATTCTCAAGGTGTGGGGTGGAGAAAGCTAACAAAAGGGACTTATATGTCACTGATCTTCGTGCCAGATATTGGCAAGAAACAGGGTGTGACAAGGAATCTCTGTGGGGCAGAAAACCTCCACTCTTTTGCTTCTTTCAGACTGCTGGGACTGAAGCAGAAACACAAGGTCACTTACACAAGAGAACCACATAAGCAAAGATGGAGGAAGTATAATGAAGACCAGGGGAAATATCCACCATGGCAGAGACCATTGCAGAAAGGGTAAACCAATGGGACCTTTCTGGAAGATGGTGCAGAAAGGCAGTAAATCCCTTTAATAGAAAAATTCTTCCAATATGATTTTGCCTATGGATTGGCTGCAAAAGTATCCTAATATCTATAAGACAAGTAAGTAAGAACACTGATCGTAAAATGTATAACAACAAGAATAAAAGTGAAGTCAATGTTTACAGTAAGACACTAGGAAAATAAATCCTGTGAACTTCTGGGAGAGAGTCGGAATACAAAAAAGGCAGAAAGAACTTTAGAAGCACAGAAAGGAAAGAGAAAATCCTCAAAAAGTTCAGATAAAGACTGTGACACAAACATTAGACACAGCTTCAGCCTAGATGGCCCCGGGCAAGGGATATGGTCAGAGGAGAGGAGGTGCATCCAAAAGTTAAGGCCAGAAATGGGCGGTTCTGTCCTCAGGTCAGCACGGCCCCAGTCAGAGCCACACTCGGCTGTGTTGGAGAAACAGTGGTTCGTACAGCAGACAGGCTGTGGTGAGCAGCAATGGCGTTTGTCATCCTGTGACTCAAGGCAGCAGCTGGCCGGTATTCTGAGACAGAATCTACAGTTACCCTGGGAACCTACCCGAGAAGTGGGGCCCGAATAAGGGAAAAATCACAGGTCAGTGAGCCTCGGTTTGCTCTGTTGAGCTCCTAAATGAAGAAAGGCCCAGGGAGGTGATTATTGAGAGAAGGGGGACAGGGAATTGCTCATGAACCCAAGGGTATATACACAGGAGGCTCAGCTCAGGCTAGAATACACATGAGAAACAATAGCGAGATCGCATCAACCAAGAACAACCCTGGAGTGCGGTGGGTGTGGGCATGACACTAGTAAGGAGACCAGGTTCCAGAGGGAACTGTAGCCTGGAGAGCCTAAGAACTCTGAAATCACAAGGGGGGGGATATGTGACGCCCGCAGCTGCGCCCCACACAGGGTGATTAGCATTCAAGAGCTCTTGAAAGCATGAAGACAGGCCCTCTACCTGGGCTAATCTCAGTGCTCTGGTTACTTCTCACTTTCCCAGTACACATGGAGCCATCCCCCAGCTAAAGCATTAGTCCCTGGGCTAGAAGAGTTTGAGAAACCTTGGAACAAAACTGAACAAACCACAATCTGCAAAGCTAAGTGTAGCCAGCACAGACCCACGGAATATACACAAGGAAGGAACAATTCCAATACGAAGACGGGACTAAAGGCATGAGCTAGCTACCCAAGACAGAGTCAACCACAGCATAAACAACAAGAAGGGTAGCAGCTACATAGTCAACAGACCTCCACATATACAACTGCAGTCTCCAACTTTCAAAGGACTAGAACAGAGCTGCCACACCCATCTCACCTTGTTTAAACTTTGTGATCTTTTTATGCTCATTCATTATATTTTTAGCATTATTTTTACTTACTGTAGTCATAAAATGTTTGTGTTTTATACCATTCCCTTGCATATAGTTATTTAACTCTGTGTAAACAGTACTTCCATTATTAGCAATATTTTTTTATTTAGTGTCTTTTTTCCTTTTTGTTCCTGTGTTTCTTCCCTGCCATCTCTATTTTTAGCTGTATTTTGACTATACATGTATATATTTGGAGAGAGGGTTTCTCTGTAGCTTTGGAGGCTGGCCTTGAACTCACAGAGATCCGCCTGCCTCTGCCTCCTGAGTCCTGGGATTAAAGGCATGCGCCACCACCACCCAGTTTGTTTGTTTTTTTAACTATATTTTATGAATTAAAAAAACGCTCTCATGGTTTTGTTTTGTTGTTCTCTTTTGTCCTGGTTAGTGTTTCTATTACTATGATAAACACCATGACCAAAAGCAACTTGGGAGCAAAGGATTTATTCCTTTTTACACTTCAGGAAGTCAGGGAATTAACTGAAGTAGAGACCATGGAGGGATGATCTATGTGGATTGCTCGCCGCTCTGAAGTAGAGACCAGGGAGGGATGATCCATGTGGATTGCTCGCCGCTTTCTTATACAACCCAAGACCACATGCCCAGGTGTAACACCACCCACACCGGGGTGGGATGGATCCTTCTACATCAATCATCAATCAAAAACATGTCCCTCAGGCTTGCTCGCAAGTCAGTCTCTGATGGGGGAATTTTTTTCAATTGAATTTCCCGCATCTCAGAAGACTCTAGCTGGTCTAGTGTCAAGTTGGCAAAAACCTAACCAACATAGCCTTTTTCCTATTACCAAGGTTTGAAATTTTTCATTATTGGTAAATATGGGGGCATCTTTTTTTGTACTTTTCTAAATAAATTTTTCAATTTGCTGATGTTGTTGCTAACACAGTAGTGTGCTTTGTCTTTGCTGATCTATACTTCAGATTGAGCCGTCAAACAGTAGCCTACTTAATAAAACAATCCCCTCCATTAAGGTAGAAAAGCTTTAAAAAATGGATGCATTTCAAGAAGCAGCCAAACCACCAAAGAAGGTGACAAAGAAGAAGTCAACAATCTAAACAGTTACATAACAAATGAGGAGATCAAATAGTAATAAAAGACTTCCAGAAAAAAACAGTCCTTCTTAAACTATTCAATTTGAAAAAAACAGAAGCAGAAGGCCCCCTCCCAAACTCCTTCTACAATTTTATACCAAAGCCATGCAAAGACACAACAAAAAGAAAATCACAGACCGATATCACTGAAGAACATAGACTCAAAAATGATCAATAAAATCCTACCAAACATAATACAGACATACATCAAAAAGATTACACACTATGACTAAGTTGGTTTTATCCCTGAAATGCAAGAATGGCTCAACATACTCAGGGCAGTAAATCTAATAAATGGGTTTAAAGGCAAAAATAATAACATAATCATCTCAATAGATGTAAAGAATACCTTTGACAAAATTGAATATACCTTTATGAAAAAATGTCCTAGAGAATGTGGACTATGGGGGAACAACCTTAAAACAATAAAAACCATATATGAGGAACCCACAGTCAAGATTACCTTAAACAGAGAAAATCTTGAAGTAATACCACTGAAGTCAGGAATGTGATGGGTATGTCCACTCTTGTTAGAAATACTAGCTAGGGCAATAAGGTAAGAGAAGAAAATTAAAGGCATACAAATATGAAAATTAGAAGTCAATTTGCAGATAACAGGACACTATATTTTAAAGATCCCAAAAATTCTACCAGAAAAATCCCCATCCTATTCATCACAGAGATAGAAAAAAAATCATAAAGTGTTTATGGAACCAAAGACCCCAGACAGCCATAACACTCCCTAGCAAAAGGAATGGCAGAGGATACAATCCCATATCTTAAGATACATTACAGAGTGATAGTAACAAAAACAGTATGGCATTGGCACAAAAACAGACATGGAGACCAATGAACAAAGTAACTTCAGCCACTGAGAATCTGACAGAAATGCCAAAAAAAGGTTGGAGAAAAATAAGTATCTTCAACAAATAGTGCTGGAAAACTGGGTGTCCACATTCAGAACAATGAAATTAGACCTATATCTATCACCCTGTATAAAAAAACAACCCCAACACCAGGCAGTGGTGATGCACACATTTAATTCCAGCACTTGAAAGCCAGGTGGATCTTTGTGAGCTCAAGGCCAGCCTGGTCTACAGAGTGAGTTCCAGGACAACCAGGAAAAAAACAGGAAACAGAGAAACCCTGTCTCAAAAAACTAACGCTCCTCACCAACACACGCACAAACGAATGTATAAAGAACCTAAACATGTAACCTACAAGTGCCAGAAGAAAACATAGGCAAGGCACCATATGATACAGGGGTGGGAAGCAGGCAGGATACTGTGTGATACACGGGTGGGAAAGAATAGTCTGCCTAGGACTCCATTTGCTTAAGAATTAAGACCAGAAATTGACCAGTGGGGCATCATAAAACTAAAAACCTTCTGCATAGCTAAAGAAACTATCACTCAGGTGACAAGGAAGCCTGCAAAATAGGAGAGAATCTTTGCCAGTTAGACACCTGACTAAGGAGCAATAACGAGAACATATAAACAACTCAAAACAGCCAAGAACCAAAACTACAAAAATGGGCATAGGCTTGAAGAGAGAGTTATCAAAATAAATAAATAAATAAAATTACTAAGAAATATCTCAAAGAATGTCCATCCTTCCTAGCAATGAGGGAAATGCCAATCATAACTACTTTGAGGTTTCATTTTACCCCAGTCAGAATGGCAAAGATTAATAAAACAGCCAACAACTGTGAGGAGGGCATGTGGGGAAAAGGAACCACCCCATCATGGTTGGTGGGGGACTGCAGATGGGCGCAGCCATTATAATAATCAGTGAGGGAAAAGTCTCCAAAAGCTAAAAGCAAATTTCCACCATGTGACCCAGCTAACAGGCCCAAAGGACATGACATCATACTCCACAGATAGTGCTCAACCACGTGCATTGCTGTTCTGTTCACAATAGCTTAGAAACAGAAGCAACCTAAATGCCCTTCAACACCAACAAAAGGATAGTAGAAAATATGCTAAGTGCCCACTATGGAATACTATTCAGTTATATAAATCAATCAGTCATGAGCTTTGCAGGTAAATGCACGGAACTAGAAAAGATCCTATTGAGCGAGGTAACCTAGACTCAGAAAAACAAATGTCACATGTTCTCTCTTGTCTAGGGCTCCTAACTGCAAATCTTCAGATGTGAGTACATATCCTGGAGGAACTGCAGAGACCAGAAAAGGAAAAAACCAGGACCATGGCTGGGGTACGGGTACTGAGAAGCGATGGAGAGAGGAATACCGGCATACAAATGATCTGATCACAGAAATGGGAAATGGGGGGGGCTTTCAGGCATTTTTAGACAAATGCAGGATAAAGAGGGAGGAAGGCAAAGGGGAAGAGCAGAATACAAGTGGTCAGTTGGGAGAGTGGGTGAGCTGTGTTCTTTAGGGAGGGAAAGCAGGGCAATGCAGGAGAAGGAAAGAGGGAACGAGAGTGTCGTAAAAAGCCATAAGGAGCCACTATTGACTATTTCCCTTAAAATCATTTTATAGTATATGTAATTCTGTGTATAAATACACATAAACAATTTTAATCAGCTTTTTCTCAACTGGACTAACAACATTTTCCCCAAGAGCAAAAGATAACCTAACAAAAACAAACAAACAAACAAAAAGATAAGAAGACCTCTTTTGAATTGTTCACTGAGGCTATCCAAAAGACTCCCCAACATACTCTGTTGCCCTTTGTGACTACCGGCTGGTGGCCATGTCTGAGGAGCAGCAGGTGGCAACTGAAGTTCAGATGTCAGCCCACCAGGAGGAAACTCTCTGATGGGTGAATCTTGCACAGGCAAGGCCCGAGACCACAGATCCCAGGATGTCCTTTGCTTCTGCTGCGCCTTCCCATGTGTGCTGCTGCCATCTTTCTCTGGTGTCTGGCATGGAGTGAATGGGTAGAGGGAGATCCCCACTGTCTGTAATAGAGTGTGTTTATCTCACGGATACATCTCGTACTACCGGGCATTTTTACCTGTGGATTATTATGAAGATGCTGTACTGTCCAACTGACAATAATAATGTTAGTTTGAATAGAATTTTGATGATAAAAATAAAACAAGGAAGTGTCACACAGCTAGAACACATGAGTTTCTATTGAGGAGCTGTATAGACTGTGGCTTAGGTTAATGATTAAGAAAACCAATTCCCAGTAGACCAGCTAGCTTAAGTTCTTAATGCTGGGAGAGGTGTTCACAGATTTGGAGTGCATCACAGCTGAAATGAAGCTTTGAAAATAACTTAAAGTTAGACTAAGATGTTTTTGTCAAGTAGCTTTGAGGTGAAAAACGTAAAAAGACAATCTAAAGTTTTAGAAAAGCATATAGTTGAATGAGGGACTCTTTAAGTTCAGGAAACAAGAATAAAGCAGCCCAATTATTACTAGCTGACACACTTTTCTTGCCAGGAGTGGTGGGTGACCAAAGGTGATAATTAATTCCTTATACCCATTTTTGCCCTCAATCTTTGGATATAAAAAACTATTAATGAGTGGTTATGCACCCTAAAAGTTTAAAGTAGAGCTGATTGATCCTTTTCCATATTTAAAAGTACGGATTTTTTTATTCCTTTACAATTCCTTATAAGGTTACTTTTCAAGATAGGTAATAAAGTAATTGGCCCTTTCTTGGTAACTGCAAAATACAGACTGCCAGTAAAAGACCTGACTGAGAATAACAACTTGCTTACCCACACGGTTTACCAATAACAAGTTCTTTGGGCACGAATATACGTGGGTTAATGGGATAATTTGTTTTCACCTGTAATATGTAAAATGTTTAATCATGTAAGGGAGATGAAAAACATGCTTTTTCCTGTATTCATGATAATCATCCACTTGAAAAATAAAATGTAACCACATTATAATTCCTATATTGCTTGAAAACCTTTGTTGGGGTATATAAGATGTAGAAAAAAGTACACAGTAGAAAGAACATAGAAGAATAGAAAATAAGGAAGGAAATCATTAAGAGAGTATGTGAATGTCTTTTTCCCTTAACCCCCTCAAATTAAAAAAAAAACCTAATACGTGTCGACTCTGTGAGTCTTGCACTGATGGGGCTGACCCCCCAGGCAGCCAAAACTCCCCAGATCTAAAATGTATGTCCCTACTGCTGAAGGTGGCACTTCAGAAGCAGTGCCCAGAGAGCCCTGGACTAGAACTAACCTGAACGCCTCCTCCTGAGGACGAGTTTTCATGGCACCAAGGTGCTCTGTATAATAATCTTCCACATAAGGAAGATAGCTAACTGTCCTGTCCAACTTTGACACCTATGAACCACATCACCAACTAGCAGGGCATGGTAACACTAACAGTGCAGTAGTGGCACACATAACTTAGCAGTAACCAGCTGCTCTCTAACTGGTCTCAAGATCAGCTCAACAAGAGGGAGAACATGCGTGATACTGAAAACCTCCCTGACTACTCAGTGCTAATGAAGTCACGGATATTGGGGGAGAATCTACAACCACTAATTTATTAACCCGGCATAATCCCTAGCATAATCTATAACAATAATCTATAAGAATTTATCATCATACATACAGAGACGTATAGTCTTCAAATCTCATCAAGGAAACTGCTTTTGGTGACAGAGACTACTACAGAAAACCACAACCAATCAAAAAAGCCCAGTCCCAATGGGTATCTACAAAACACTCTCACAGCCTGGGCTCAGGGAAAAACACTCACAGCCTGGCCTCAGGGACCATTACAGGAGAGGGGGTGGAGAGACTGTAAGGGGAAGAGGATCGAGGAGTGAGCTGTGAGATTGAGTCTCCCAGGAATGTCAGGAGCTACACCCGTAAAATCGCACCAACGTGATTGCCCAAACGTGAGCTGGATGAGGGGGACACTAATAAGACATCGCTAAGTGAACGGGAAAGAACTCTTAAGGCCCCAGCCCCACACAAAGAACTACACGCAACTAAGAAATGCTGAGAGTGAGGGAAATAGCCTTTTCTACAGGAATGAAAAAAGCAACTGGTTATCCAATACCAAATGGCCATCTCCAAAAATATGCATATAAGTAGCATTATACACACTGAACAGATCTGAATTAGGAATATACATATTTTATTATTTATATTGTATTTATATATTTAATATATTATATTTAAATACTATGTATCTAAAATAATACATTTTAATATATGATAACTATCATAATTTATTAAATGTATTAATAAATTAATAAATTTAAGATATATTGGTTTATTTTATAATATTTAATTATATTTTAATATAATGTTGACATTTTATATACTAATAATTTAACAATTATCTCAAATAAGTAAAAAATAAAATAATGCTCCCTACAAAATAAAAGAGCCATCCAAACAAAAAAAAATGCACAGATTGCAACACAAAATTCAAAAGGCCCAAGCAAAGTTACTCCTTCAGAAGGGAACTCCTTACATAATTAATTCAAAGACACTGAACTAGGTAATATCAGATGAAGATTTCAAAAGTTCAAAGAAACAATTCAACAAGCAGATTGAGATTTTGAAAATTAACCGAGAAATATTGGAAATGAAAGCTCAGTGAAGCTAATTAAAAAACCATAGTGTAAGGAATCATCAATAGACCCAACCAAGGAGAAGAAAAACATCAAGAATGGAGGATAAGATTGAGGAAACACAGACAGAAGCCTTGATAAGGAAAAACAAGTAAACATAACTTCAGTGATCAAGAACTGTGCCAGGCAATCAAAAGACCAAATCTAAGAACCCTGGAGAAGAAGGGGCTGTGGCGTACAGGAAGAGCAAAGATAACTTAGTCAATGGGCTTAGAGCAGAAATCTTCCCAAGTCTTGAGAAATAAATAGACATTGGAACAAAGGAGGCATTTAGAGACTCAAATAGACATGACCAAAGAATATCTCTACAGTATAATAAAAATGTTGAAAACACGGAGCAAAGAAAAAATATTGAATGGTTTAAGAGGAAAACATCAACACACAGAAGCAAACAGCAAAATGATACCTTGTCTCTCCTCAGAAACCTAGGACATGTGCCAATTACTGAAAATAAATAACTGCCAAGCTAGACTGCTCTACCAGCAAAACTATCCTTTCTAATTTATAAAGCTGTTAGTATGTTTGTCACATGATGCCTGTCTGAGGACTGCATGCCCTGTGCCCACCTGATGGCCCCTCCTCTCGAATCTGAAATCTCAGACTTGTGCCACCAACGCCACCCAACCCCCAGTGGCCTGCCTAAGGACTCCTGCCCCTCAGCAGCTCACAGGCCTCTCCTTTCCAGGAAGGAATCTGAGCCTCCTGCTGCCTGAGAATAAGGGGGAAGCAGTGGGAGGGGACGGAGCACGAGCTGAGGAGAGGGGATGGGGATGGATTTGCTCAAAACACATTAGATGCATTATGAAAATATCTAACAATAATACAAAATAATTATGCTAAGAGAAGTGTATGTAGTATCAATAAAAACTGAATTAAACTTCCTTGCTAGAAGTTTAGCAAATATCAGCAAACCTCCACTACCAAAGTCTAATTTTGACTAAGTAAGGGTTAATATCAATGCTTTTCTAACTGTTCCAGAATGAAAATGGAAAGAAACACCACCACACTCACCCCATCAAGCTGGCATTACCTACATGCCAACAGTGGGTAAGAACACAACAAAAAGAAAACTGCAGAACAGTCTCTTGATGAATACAGAGAACAGAATTGCTATGAATTCTTACAGAGTTCCAGAACAAATTAAAATCACAAACTCCAACGGAGTTCATTTCATTCTAGGGATGCAAATTTGGTTTAGTATATAGAAATCAGTAAGTATACGTAGAATTCAGGACAGAAATAATGTGGTTATCTCAAGCAATGCAGAAAAGTCCCTTGGCAAAGTTCAGCATCCTTTCACAGTAAAAGCTCTGAAGAATCTAGGTGGGATGGGGTTGTAGCTCCACGGCAGTTTGCTTCAGTAGAGGATGTGAGGCCCAAGGCACAACTCCCAGTACCAACTTTAAAAAAAACAGAATAGAAGGAACACACCTCAACATAATTAAGGCCATCTATGGAAAATCTATGGCCACTGGGGTCACCCCCTAAAATCTGAGGGTGCTTGTTTATCCACTTTTATTCAATATAGAGCTCAAAGTCTTAGAACAATAAGAAAAAAGATCAAAAGAAAGGAAAGAAGTCAAATCATCCTTTTTGCAAGATGGCATGATGCTATACTTAAATAACTATAAAGAACCAACCAAGAAACTTTGAGAAATGAAACCACTTTGAGTAAAGGAGGAGAATACAAAATCAACACACAAAAGTCAATAGCTTTTCAACATAAGTGATAAACTGGCCAAGAAAAGAATTCAAGGGTGAGGATTCCTTTCACGGAGGCTTCAAAATTAATAAAATATGTAGCAATAAGCCTGACAAAGAAAATAAAAGACCTCTGCAGTAAAAACTTTTAGACACTAAAGAATGAATGAAACGGAAGATGCTAGGTGACAGGAAGATCTCTTTTGATCATGGATTGGCAGGATTAATATTGAGAAAATGACTTTATTATGCAATCCCCGCCAAAATCTTAATGACATCCTTTGCAGAACAAGAAAAAAATTCCTACACTTCATATTAGAAGCACAAAAGACTGAATGACCAAAGCAAGCCTTAGCAAAAAGAGCAAGGGTGAAGATTTCACGGTACCTGATCTCAAATTATATCACAAAGCCACAGTTGCACAATCTGGTACAAAAACAGATGTGCAGACCAGTGGACTAGAACGGAAGACCCAGAAACCGAGCCACACAGCTACCACCCTGAATCAAAAACATACATCGTTTTAAGTGATGGTGCTTGAAAGTTTGTATTCAGTGTGGAATACTGACCACAAATACTGACGTCCTACAATCAACTCGAAATGGATCAGAGATCTCAAATGTAAGCCTGAAACTTTCAAATTACTAGTGGGAAAATAAGCTAGGCCTAGAAATTTGCTCTCATATACATGATCTAAATTTAAAATTATAGCCGAGCGGTGGTGGCACACGCCTTTAATCCCAGTACTCGGGAGGCAGAGGCAGGCGGATCTCTGTGAGTTCGAGACCAGCCTGGGCTACAAGAGCTAGTTCCAGGACAGGCACCAAAGCCACAGAGAAACCCTGTCTCGAAAAAACAAAAATAAATAAATAAATAAATTTAAAATTATATATGTGTATGCAGCAAGTGTGCCTGCATGCATATGTGTGTGCATATATGCATTGAAACTAGAGAGGGGATCATGAGAAGGGAGGAAGGAAAGAAGGTAGTAGAACACAGGTGGCCTGAAAACAGAAGGGGAGCTGTGTGGTGGAAGTGAGGCAAACAGAGTGTCCTGGGCCACAAGAAATGGCCCAGAGCAAAGTATAGTTGACACAAATGTATACCATAACAAAGCCTGTTACTTTCTATGCTAACTTTAAAAGAAAAAAAAAAACAACAACAACCAACTAATATTTGATCTTTTTTCTAATCTTGGCACATTCTCAAACTGAATACTATCTACCACTAAAAAGAAGAAACAAACCTGAGCTCCCAAAGTAAGCATATTAACTGCCAAAAGGGCAGGGTTAGGAACGTAGCTCAGCGGTGAGGTGCTTTCAAAGCAAACCCAAGGCCTTAACCCCAAGTAAAATAATAGTTCATTTAGGGTAAGCACTATGAATGTGTCATTTATTCATATATTTACTTTCCTTTTTGCTTATGTTTCTTACAGATATACAACAAACTGTCAGTAGTAATAGCTACATAGTTCAGGAAATAGTTAATATTATTTCATAGTGATATTTCATTTGATTTTAATAAATAAAGCTTGCCTGAAGATCAGAGAGTAAAGCAGCCGCCCTGGCCAGCCTTACAGACCAGGCAGTGGTGGTACACACCTTTAATCCCAGTAACTACAGTAGTTTGCCATAGAAACCAGGCGGTAGTAGCACACACCTTTAATCCCAGCCCTAGAGAGGAATATAAGATGGGAGGAGGCAGCTCTCAGACACAGTGTCATTCTGAGGATTCCTGGAGGCAGGATCGCCATTTCAGACTGAGGTAGAGGTAAAAGCTAGTGGCTGACTGTTTTGTATTTCTGGCCTTCAGATTGAACCCCAAATTCTGTCTCTGGGTTTTTATTAACTATTCTAAATTATTTGGTACTTAATTCAGGAAATATTTGATACTTACTCTAAGTATTAGAAGTGTGGTAGGAAATTCACTTTTTTCCTTAGTCCCTGTGTGTATTTGCCTTTTTTAACCAGATGCTCATTTTTGAAAATATAAATAACTCCCTTTAAAACTATAAACACAAATGCCTAGAAGGCCATTAAATGAAAAACTTAGTGCCAGGTATGGGATACGCTGCCCACTCAGTTTTTTTTATCAGGGGTAGAAACACCCCCAAACAAGACAGGTTATGGCATTGCTCTTGGTTAACCACCAGAACTTATGGCCACAGAATATGTAGATTCTAATTTAATAATGAGCAGAGAACTTCCTGCTGATTAGTCTCAGAGTTCTGGGAGGTCCTCTGTAGGGTGCTGAGGTAGGAAAGTCATCAAATGCCTTACCCTGTGAACATCAATGACTGGCATAGCAAAATAAACCCATGGGTACAATAGGGGCATGAATGTTAATCAGCTGCTTTCTGAATGGATTTCAGGCCACAGGAGGAACCATACCTGTTACTGTAAACTTAGTGAATAACCCATGGTTGGGGAGTTCACCAGCCCCCGGGGGTAAACCAACGACTACTTTTCTGATAATGTACACAATTTGCCCTCCAAATTCATACCTCTCTACCCATAGATTACTGCAGCTCTCAGACCCACCAGGGAAGCTTCCCTGAGCAGTAGATGGTGTTTGTGCAGGAACTCACAATTGATCAAAGCAGAGAATAAGTGTCTATGGAGATCTCAGCCCCTAATGGAAAGAAACGTTCGCCACAGGGGGTTCCAGGCAGCTCTGTCCATCTTAAGTGTCCACAAGGCATGCAGTTGTCCAAAGGAAACAGCACAGTCCAGAGAAGTAGAGGTAAACATTTTGCTTTCAAGGTATCCATGCTGCTATGAAGTATTTTTAGGTAAGATTAGCATTGAAATCAGGAGATGCTGGTGAAAAGCATATCTGGGATGGGCACATTCCAAAGACTGGGGACCCTGAGAGAAGAGAGAGGTCGCTGAAAAAGAAGAAGACTGTCACCAGACAGACCTGGGACTCAGGCCTCCAGTAGTACCTTTTTCCTGAGCCTACAGCCTGCCATACAGGTTCCCACCTTATAGCCACAAAGATCGCATGAGCCAACTCCTTAAATAACTTTCTACATGGGTATCCAGATACACAAGCGGGTGGGTGGATGGATATAGTGTTAGTTATGATTCTCTGGAGACCTCTAATAAAACTTCTGAAGTTCATATCTCCATTCCTTTCTTTGATAATATCCAATTTGCCTGTATCTTTATAAAAAAAATGCTTTCATTCCACATATAGAACTGATTAATTGTATTGTGCTACATTAAATAAATCAGGAACAAAAACAAGCACCCTGTGATCTTGCTTACATGTGGAATCTAGAAGAGCCTGTTCTCAAGAAAGTTGAGAGTAGAGAGTGGTAATCAGAGTCTGGGAAGGATGGAAAGAAGGGACGTGATTGGGACGGTTGGTGCCTGGGTTCCAAGTAACAGTTAGATACACAGGAGCAAGTTCTGAAGCAACGCTCCACAATGGGTGTCCGAGTTAGGGTTTCTATTGCTGTGAAGAGACACTATGCTCATGGCAACTCTTATAAAGTAAAACATTTCATTGGGGTGGCCCCCTTATAGTTTCAGAGGTTCAGCCCATTATCATCATGGTGGGAAGCTTGGCAGAATGCAGGCAGACGTGGTGCTGGCTACAGGTTGGCTTGCAGGCAACAGGAAGTTGACTAAGACACTGGGCAGTGTCCTGAACACAGGAAACCTCAAAGCCCGTCCCCATGGTGACACACTTCCTCCAACAAGGTGCCATTCCCTATGAGATTATTCCCTAGGAGACACTGGGCAGTGTCCTGAGCACAGGAAACCTCAAAGCCCCGCCCCCACGGTGACACACTTCCTCCAACAAGGTGCCATTCCTTATGAGATTATGGGGCCAATTACATCAAATCACTACAGAGAGTGACTACAGAGAAGTTAATGCACATTTCAAAGACTGACAAAAGGAGACTGAATTTTTACCCCAATGAAACAGCCAAGCGGACAAGCGGGATTGGTTCGGTTGGTAAACTGTCTGCCTTGAAGCATGGTCACCTGAGCTCAGATTCCAAGAATCCACACTAAAAGCTGTGTATGGTACAGAGGCTCATAGTTCCAGTGACAGTGAGGGAGAAGGTGGAAAGTGTTGATCCATGGAGCTCTTTGGCCAGCGGTCCCGACCTGGTAAAGTTCCAGAATGATGAGAGAGCCTGTCTGTAGTGGTTTGAAAAAGAATGGCCCATAGGCTCCTAGATTTGAATGGTTGGTCATTTAGGGACTGGCATTACTTGACAGGGGTTAGGAGGTGTGGCATTGCTGGAGCAGGTGTGGCCTTGTTGGAGGAAGTGTGTCATTGAGGATGGGCTTTGGGGTTTCAAATGTTAAAGCCAGGCCCAGTGTCTCTTCCTCTGTCTGCTGCCTGTGGATCTGGATGTAGAACTCTTGGTTACTGTGCAGCACCAAGTCTGCCTTGTGTCACCATGCTTCCCACCATGATGGTAATGGAGTAGACCTCTGCACTGTAAGCCAGCCCTAGCTAAATGTTTTCTTTGATAAGAGTTGCTGTAGTCATGGTGTCTCTTTACAGCATTAGAAACCCTAATGAAGACACTGTCTCAAACAAAACATGGGAGGTGTTTAAGGAACACCTAAAGTTGCCCTCTGTCACACATGAACATATACAACAAACACTGTATTTTTATATGTGAAACAAGTGTTTGAATAGACAAGTATGTTTAACCTAAAACATTAAACTTGAAAACAGCATGATCTAACATATATTTTTTATGTTTGATGTATCGTCAGTTTAAAAGCAAAACAAGAAAAATAGGATTTCCTTTTAAAATATACCAGACATTAAGGATACTTATGCTCCAGAATGACATGTATAAAATTCAACCATAATCAAGTACTATAGAGCGGCTAGAACCCTCAGTATGCGGATACCAGCAGGACCACTCTACTGCATTTCAATAGTGATCACCAACTGGTAGGATGGATGCAGAGGCTGAAGTCTTACCAAGGCACCCATCCTGATCCATGTGCTCTTGGGACTCCATGCTGAGCTTCCTCTTCCGGTTGGGCTGTCTCATTGCCACTTCAGCACTCCTTAGCAGAGTTTTCTGTAAAACAGAGGCACATTAAACATTGGCGGGAGTTCTCACCCTTCATGATTACAAGAGCGAAAGGAACATCCTGCTGCAGTCTGGATAGTCAGAGTTTGTCCAGCAAGGGGTCATGAGTAGAGAACCTTTAAAACACAGCTTAGCGGGTTCGCTTGAGCCACCAGCCTTGAAAGGGATTTGGAGTCCCAGAGAGTTGGCCGCCAAGAAAATGCAGGCCTGGCCACTCTGGCTTTTGGTCCTGCTCTGCCATCTCTGGCTCCCTAAATTATCCCAAGGCTGTGTTGCTGTCTGTCCTGAGAGTTTCACAAGAGCCAAGCTGATGCCAGACTATGCCCTGTAGTAGCCACAAGAACTGTGGCTAAATAAGTCTTTAAAAATGTGTCCAGTTTCAGGTATTTTATTATAGAATAAAGACTCCAACTAACGTAAACACTTACCAATTTTATTTATTATAATTAGCTGCTGACAAACTATGTCATTGGTTTTAAAGTTTCTAAACTTTAATTATTTAATGAAATAATGTGAAGGGGGACAGATTTCATTTCCTACCTAGAATTTACATAAGAAAATGGATACTGCTGTGTTTGGCCTTCGCTGTGGTAAATGCTTCTGTAGTTGGTTTGCTTAGATGACTTAAGACTCACTGCCACCTCTCTGCAGCTTCTGTGCTCAGAGGGTCTGACCGTGCACAAGAACCGTGGCAGCGGGGTACCAGACACAGCATGTCACTCCGAAACAGGAATCAAGATGGATGTATAACAATTCAACCATCAGGATGGTTCTTTAGTATATTAGCATAAGGCAGTCAAGATTCTTTGAAAAATGATTTGAAATGAGATTTTTTTTTTTTTTACCTAACAGGGCAACCAGATGAGAAGCAAGCACCAGTACTATTCATATACCACAGAAGATACCATTCTAAAACCTAGTCGCTGATATATAACAGCTGGCATGTAGTATTTGGGAAATTGCCAGTCCTAAGACAGAGTTGTCTTTGACAAACATGGCAGCCAAGCTCATCTCTTACCCTCAAGAGCTCTCCTACCTCCTCTTCCCGTATCTGCCTTACAGTGTTCGTGCTACACAGCGCTAGACAGTAGCAGGTCAGACAGCTGGAATCCAGCTGTGCTCAGCACACCCTGTCCTGCTTCCCCTGCACTAGAACTACCCAAAAGAAAATGCATCCTTTCGAATAATGACAGGCTTGACTTTGCCTGAGCCAGATGAGGATTCCACATTGTTTCACCCCTTAGGATGAAACAGTTTCCAGGTTTACCTATCTTTTAATCTAGTGACTATCCCTTGAATTGTCTTCTTATACATAAATTCTTTCCACCTTTAACTTTATGTTGCACTCAGTAGGATTATTTAACAGTTTTCCAACACAATGTGCACCTCTTTGCTCCCACCTTCTGCTGACCTTCAGCCTCTGGGTACCGGATATCTCCCTTTTCCAGCTATCACCACTTACTCATCTTTCATACGTCAACTAAGAAGACGTCAGAACCTTCAGAAAAGCCTTCTCCAGTTACTTCCCATCTCAAATGGATCTCATGCGGATTTCCTACACTTCATGGTTACTCTGCATGCCTTTGACACAGCATTTACTACTTTGAGCTGCATTTTTTTATTTCCTCGTATATCCTTCCTTGTGCAGCTTTGAGCAACCTGATAAAAAGGACTATGAACTGTCCATCCTTATTTTCCATTACCCAATTATACCAGGCTCAGAGCAGACTCTCCGAATGTGTTTGTTAGGTTTAACAGAGTACACGTCTCCCGGATTTATACCAGAACCTCAGAGCCACTGCTCCAATGGATGTCAGTCCCCGACTCAAATAGTTCTCCTTCTAGAATGCTTCATCATTAGAGTATCATTCTCAAACCAAACTCCTATCTCTTCTTCCTTCACACACGCACACATACACACACACACACATACACACATACACACACACACCAAAACAAAACAAAACAAATACAAACAAAGGAACTAATTCCTCACATCCATTTGCTTCTAGTCAGATAGTATGCTCTTAAGATGGGCACTTCACTAGTAAATTCAATATCATTGCATTCATTTGGTAAGATGTAAATACAATTCATCATGCCTAGCTCCAGGTAAGATTGTGAACATCTATGCAAATAAACAGCTTACACAGAGTGCCTTCAGCAGATTATTACTGCACCAGGCATAAGCCTTGGCAAGCCTGGCATGTTTTTTATTGTGAATAACACCCCACAGCTTGTCAAACAGAAATCACCTACTACTGACATCCCTGCTCATAAACAAGGTGATCTGCCTTGCTAATCCCTGGTAATTATCTCAGCAACCCTGGTTTCTGTAAAACACAGAAATCTGAATTTTTATTATAATATGTGAGAAACAAAATAAAAACTATACCAAAGAGTTTCAAAATAAAATTTGAAAAGAAATTGAATTATCTTTAAATTTAGAAATAATAAAGTATAAATATAAAAGGTACCCAGCAACCAATATATTTTGTTTCAGACAATAAAATATAAAGTAGGGTCGAATATAGAATGTAAATGTTGGTAATGGTGTTTTGATGGATACTCAGGCACACTGACAAACTTTAAAAGGTCTCTATACCCACTTAGAAACCCAATTCTTAGACTTGTTCTAGTCAACAAACAGAATATTTCTTTTGACAGAAACCTAACTTTATAGTCTTGGAACAGTACCTAACTATATGAATTATTCTAATTGCCCCTGATAAATGGTTTATTCCCAAATGGTCCAAAATAGCACATTAGCCATTTTTCTTCTTACTAGGCCTTTAAGAAATAAAAATTTGTTAAAAGTCAGGAAAGAACAATGTACAGCCATAAAGCACATTATCAAAAGAAAGAAAAGACAAATGACGAACAGACTGAGCTATGGAATAGACTTGGGTTTTAATAAACCCAGGCACTATCTGCAATAGACAAGGTGATTCAGTGGGCTTTTAATTGGAAAACATTCTAAATAATGCTTTGAATTTTAAAAAGTGAGACAGGTAAATATATAAAAGGTATTTGTATCCTATAGAAAAGTGGAAATGAGTTGTTAATATCCAGATGCCTTCGCCTCATCAGATGCCCTGGCCTTATGCTGGGAGCGCTTAGTCACACACTGCCACACACTGTCATCAGATGTCCTGGCCTTATGCTAGGAGCCCTTAGTCACACACTGCCACACACTGTCATCAGATGCCCTGGCCTTATGCTGGGAGCCCTTAGTCACACACCTCCACACACTTGTCATCCTGACCAAACTTTTACTTATGAGGACAAATCAAGATTTCACTGACAGGGCATCTTGACATCTCCCATCCTTCAGATAAAATCTGTATCCACATGTGAGTGCTCTTGGAGTCACATATTACCATCCATCCTTCATGGACCATGAAGATGCTCCCTCAAACACCCCAGAAAGGAGAATGTATAAGCAGAAGGTCTTTCTCTACCCCCCGGGTCCTGCTAGTTCCCAGAGCTGCTTATGAAATAACCACCCTGAAGCTTATTATCAGTTACAATTGTTAGGCTTCGTACTGGATAGCTTTAACTATTAAATTAACTCATTTCTATTAATCTGCGTATTGTCACGAGGCTGTGGCTTAGCAGTGCAGAATGTTATTTCTTTGGCAGCTACATGGCGTCTCCTCAGCTCCACTTACTCGCTCTCTTTCTCTTTGTTTGGACTTCCCACCTAGCTTTACTCTGCTAAGCTATTGACTGAAACAGCTTTATTCATCAACCAATGAAAGCAACACATATACAGAAGGACATCCCTCATCATCTCCCTTTTTTTGTCTAATTAAAAAGAAGGTTTTAACTTTAACAAAGTGAAATTACATAAAACAAAACAGTTCAGTGATGCATGTGGCACACACCTGGGATAACATGTCCTCTGACTTCCCCTCCCCCATCATGGTGTTAAATAGTAATAGCACTACCTTCTATTTCCCCAATTACTGAAGTTTGAACAACAACCTACGGTGTCCTATGAGTAAGAAATGCAGTCCACATCATTTCAGAGCATGAAGTGCTCTGGTTGGGTGTTCCCAGGAGGGAAACTATGTCCAGCAACATGAACAGAGGAGGAACGTTTCATCTGCTTCTAAAATATTGCATAGAATTGAAAGTGAATTTCAGATCTGAATACTGAATGAAAATACACAATTACTACCCCAATTTCTTACTAGTTCCAGATGTTATTCAGGCTAACATTCATTCATCCACTTGGTAGTGTTAACAAAGCAAAATGGTTGCTATTTAAATAAATTAACAGGTGATTATACTTAATGATGACTACTTACACATAAATTATTAATGCTTCATTATATTCGCAACAATAGCAAATGTTACCTAAGTACTCACATACTAGGCATCTTTATAATAGGTACTTTCCGCTAACACATACAGTGCCCCAACGGCATATGTGCTACTAGTACCCCGATTTACAGATGGGGAAACACTGAGATGTTAAGTGATTTGTCTCAGTGCCCAGGGAGCACAGTTTCAGAGCCCCCTTTCAGCCTTTGTAGCAGAGTTTGTAACTATAATCTAAGTTTAGTAACCTGAAGCTGAAACTCTCCAGCCCCCTTGCTGGACTTCTCAGCAGAGCATCTTCCTGTTTGGCTCAACCTCTGTTAAGGCTCATGATGTTTCACTATGTCATTTCTTTTACCCATTTTGGAATCTTAAAGGGTAGTTGGTTCACTACACATTAACTGCATACTTTTACATCACATGACAATAACATAGGCGCCCCAAGATTCAGAACCCAAAAGATATTACAATGGATTATCTGTAATGGACAGGCTCTAACAAGCACATTCATACATTACCTTCAAATATGAGCTCTTCCTGTCACCAGGCTGCTACAACAAAATCAAATAACCAGAAATAGAGTGTCCCCTCCCTTCTTCCTCCCCTCTCACACACAGGTTGAGAACAGGAACAGCCTCTTGTGTCATTTTAAGGCCTTCCTTCTTTCAGTTCTTTCTAGGATGGCATTAAGCATTTTATATTCCACCTATAATTATGCAGTGATTAGCACCGCAGTGTCTCGTAGAGGTTTATTCCCCCTTGGGAGCTTCTGTCATGGCTGCGCATCCCTGTTTCCAGGCATTCCTTTACTCTAAAGAAAGAACAGAGTTATGAGAATCTCCTTCCTGGGGGCTGGAGAGATGACTCAGGCTAAGAGCACTTACTGCCCTTCTAGAGGTCCCAAGTTCAGTTCCAGTGCTCAGGCTAGAACTGCTCACAACTGCCTATAACTCCATCTCCTGGGAAACTGACACTCTCTGTAGGCACCCACACACATATGGCAGACAGACAGACAGATAAACACACCTAAGTACACATGAATAAAAAACAAATATTAAAAATTAAAGGAACTCTCTTTTTAAAACAGAAACAAAGTAGTGAGGCTAAAATACTGAGTCACGTGTGCCCAGAACAAGAACAAGGAAGAAGCCTTTTTTTCCATGAGGCAATAGAAGTCCAAAGAGGCAAGAGCTGGAGGGTGGCTTCGGTTTGCTCCCTTGAAGCCTAGAGGTGGTCAGCAGGAAACTCCCTGGATGGTGAATTAGGAGTAAAACAGAACCTGCGCCTGGATATCAGGAGCAGTGGTTAGAGTTGCACATCTAAGAAGACAAATCCAGCAAAAAAAAAAGTCAGAGAAGTGGGGCGCACACATTGTGAGCACAAAGCCTCTCCTCCAAGTGCATTATAAGCCAAACATGAAAAATCATGAGATCCATCACCAGTCAAAATATTCTGTCCTCACAAAACTCCAGTGGTAAGAACTTTAGGGTGCTTAACGGATAAGTGAAGCAAAAACATCCTGACAAGTGAATGAGAATTTTCACAATTAATTTGATTTGAAAGCCATAAATAGATTCAAATCCTCATCACAACTCCATGAAACTGAAGCCAGCAGCATATAAAAGGCTGCAAAACAGGAAGAGGAATGCAAGTCAAAACCACAGTTACCAAAGAAGAGAGGACAAGACGTTAGGACCATCTCGATAGGCAAAAGGCCCCAGTGAAGGCCAGTGACGTGCAATGAAACAATTAAACATAACAGCAAAAAAGGGAATTCCCTAAGCCCGAGGAAACACTTTCTGAACCACCATAACTAAAGCCACATTAAATGAGGAAAGATTTAAACTTTCCTCCTAAAATCACCATCAAGGACAGTCAATATTTCTATTCCACACTGTACAGGAGGCTCTGCCTGGGGAAATTAGTCAAGAACAAGAAATTGAGAGCATCTGGATAAGAAAGTAAGAAGAAAATTCTACTCATAATTACATAACGTAGTGGTCGGGCACCTTAAAAAGCACATTAAAATTGCTAGAAATTGTTAATGAGCCTGTGAAGGTGGAGAAAATGAGGTCAATATATAAAAATCTAGTGCCTTCATATATACCAACAGTTAATAATAAAGAGAAATTTCAAGCTGATTCCATTTGCAATATATCAAAACATAAAATGCACAAGAATAAACACAATAGGAAGTACAAGATTTATCAAGGGCAAACCTGATGCTGTAGAATGAAATTAATAAAGGAAGTAGATATTATTCATCCATGGGTTAGAAGATTTAATGATTTTGTGTTCTACTCACCAGGTTAACTTACAGATTCAGTACAACCACCAATAAAATACTAGGTAGATTCCTTGCACATAGTGGTAATCCTAGAATTTGTGTGGAAATGCAAGGGCTCCTAGACAGCCAAAAATAATCTGGCAAAAGCAAAAAAGAGTAGGAGGATTTATGATCCCTGACTCCCAAAGTTTTTTTCAAAAATTACAGTAGGCAAGACAGTTTGGTCCTGGCATAGAGCAAGACACAGACTAAAGAAAGAGAATGAGATTCAAAATTCAACAATCCATTTATGGAAAATTAATTTTCCAAGGTGTAAAGGCTATTCATGAGAAAATTTCAGTCTTTTCAACAGATGTGCTAAGACAAGCAGATGCCCTGTGCTATAGGGCAAATAGAAAGAAATAGCTCAAAGGCTCAAAGGCCCCCGGACCTAACTGCAAGAGCTGAGGTCATTTAAATACTGGAGCAAACAGAGGAGTGAGCCCTTATGCACTTGGGCTAGGAAATAACTTCGTAGATAAGATGTTGCAGGTGCAAACAATGAAAAGAAGTAGAAATAGTTAAAGTGGAATAAATCAATGCTAAAACTTTTTATACTGTAAACTATACTCAAGAAAGAGAGCAAAAAGCCACAGACTGGGAAATGACAGATGTCCACATGTCTAAAGGACCCGTATTAGACCATGTAAGACCTCCTAATACTTAATAACTGAGAGATAGTGACTGAAAGATTGGCAAATCTGCACAAAATGTCTCTAAAGGGGATGCACGAATGACTGATAACCAGATAAAATGCTCATTATCATTCACCATTAGGGAGATGGAAATAAAAACCAGGAGATACAGCAGCTAAGTATGCATAATAAAAACATGTATACAGTAACAGGAATGTGGAGGGGACTTATGCATTGCTGGTGGACAAAACAGTAATAGTACTAGTAGTACTTAATAATAATAATAATAATATAGCTACAATCCAAAGAAGTATGGCAGTTTCTTAAAAATTAAAGTGATTCTGCAGCCTCCCTCCAGCCACACTCAAGAAAGAGAAACAAGTCCACACAGACTCTTGTACCTGAGTATTCATAGCAACCTTGATCATAATAGCCCAAAGCAAAAACAACCAAAGGTCTAAAACTGGGATATAATTAAAAGCAACAACAGAAAACAAAAGGAAGGCATTGAAACATAGCATGCCATGACCACAGGGACATATCGTCAAAGACAAGCCGTGAAAAGCCCGCACATCACCTCAAAGAAGACACAGAGAGTAGACAGCTGATTCTGTGCCTGGAATGAGGGGAAGAGAGAAGGACTACTACTGGGTGTGTGTATCTGCAGAGAGGATAAATTTCCCTAAAATTAGGTCATAGAGGTGGCCTCACAGCCCCGCAAACATACAAAAAAGCTTTAAATTGTATGCCACAGATGTGTAAATCATTACACTTCAATGGAGTTCTTTTTAAATGGAGTCTTTCATGTCTCAAAAACATTTGTAATTTACCAATGAGTGTATATAAATATATATATATAAGTATGTATTATCCATGTATGTATGTATATAAACTTCCCAAGGGTACTAAGCATCAGTAAATGCAAAACAAAGCTAAAATGAAACATAATCTTATCCCAGCAAGAGCACAGCAAATCCAGCCATTACAGGAAATAACAGGAAGGATCCTCAAAAACAAACAACCCGGAAATAGAACTGCTATTTGTTCTAGCACTCCCCAGCACTGGACAAACATACAAAGGAAGGAGAAGCAGTGTGCTGAAGAAGTACCTACACTCTCTTTTTAACACAGTGCTCACAACAGACAGACGATGGGATCATCTGAGGGATCCACTGACCAGGAAATAAAAAAATAAAATATGGGTGCATATGCCATGGCACATCATTTTACCATAAAAAGAATGAAATTCTGCCAATTTTGGACATACAGATTAGACTTAAAGACATTCTGGCAAGTCAAGCACTGAAATATAATTGCTAGGTGCATCATTTATATGTAGAAGCCAAAGTTAATCAGTCTCAAAGAAGTATAAGATTATGGTCATCAGAAACCGCTAAGGACACAGGAGAGAGGATGGGCAACAGGTGAGGCATGGGTGTTTACTTGCATGAGAACAATACTGTCTGTTCTGTGACACAGTAGAGTAAGTATCATCTGCAACAACGAATTCACGTGTGCAAAACAGCCCTAGAGGGCTGGCAAAATGGCTCAGCAGGTAAAAGTCCTTTCTGCCAAAACTGACAACCTGAGTTCTGTCCTTCCTGGAATCTACAGGGTAGAAGGAAAGAACCCACTCCTGAAGCTGTCCTCTCACTGCCACACGGGCAGTAGAACACACATGTGTGCGCAGAGAGAGACAGAGACAGAGAGAGAGAATCAGAGACAGAGACAAAGACAGGAGGAGGGAGATTGTCTGAGGAGATACAAGTTATCCTGATATCATCGTCCCATCACACGCATATTGACAGACTAGCCCATTTATATGTATGCTTAATATGCATCACTTTGAAATAAGTGTGGTTAAAAAGACAAAAGGCAAATTATAGTTAGTGATATCAGAAGAGAAAATTGAGAAGACACTTGGGGCCCTGTTCCAACTAGCCAAAGGCTACCCTTAGCCTTAAACAGAAAAGCTTCTCCTTGTAGTGAGGAGGTAAATGCAAAGGCCAAGACTGCATGGGATGCTGAGAATGACAGCCTGGAAATGACCTTTATTGCACCCTTCAGGAATAGGAAACACAGGAGGTGGAAATAACGTAAAAGCCTAGGAACTGAGGATAGGAAGAGGAGCTGCAAAATAACATCCAAAAATGAGATAGCTGTGCCAACTCACAGCACAGTGTACACCAGCATCAACACCCTGATCCACAGGGGTCAGTCAGCCATGGAGGTAGAAGGAACACACAGGGGTCTACTACCCACTGCTGGTCCATTGGGAACAGATTCACGGTATCCAGTTATGTAGCCACTGGTGAGCCCATCAAGAGCTGATGGCTCGTTACAAACTCAGGACACTCAGACGGCCCAGATTAAACTCTGTGAGACACTAAACCAAACCAAGACTAGTAAATAAGCTGAAAAGGTTTGTATGGGGGATGGGGAATGAACATGGTAGGAGGGAGCTGGGCAGGCAGAATATATACCATGCATACATGAAACCGTGAAAGAATAGAATTCACTAATAAAAAGTCATTTTCTTAACAAAATGAAGTCAACTTTATATTTTAATTAAAGTCTGGGTCATGGGAGAGCTTCAAAGAAAGAACAGATTGATTTCAGACTTAGTAAAAAGAAATTCAAAGTGATTTGGAGAAGAGAGAAAAGGACATTGAAGAGAGACAGAAGTGAGCGTTTTTAATGGGATGAGCAATATAGTCACCAAGTAGTGTAAAGATGGCAATAACACTGAAATTAATTTGTAGGTCAATGTCACTCCAACGAAAATTCCTAATATTTTCCAAAGAACTCATCAAACATTTGCTAAATCAAAGAAGCGAAAAGAAAAAGAAAAAGTAAACCCAGCTAAGAATAGTGATGAGAAAGTGTTCCTCCTCTTATCCCTTAGTTCATTCTTTTACAAAGGCTCAGTTACTAAGGTAGTGTGCTATTTGTAAGGAGACAGGCCAGAAGACCAGTTAAACAGATGAAAGGGCCGTGAGCTACATATGAAGCCATGATTATCTGAACAAGTGTTACAAATTACTAGACAAATAATAAATACACTAATAGATGATACTGCCACAAGGAGAGTCACACCCTCGGGCCAAGAATAATTGGAATTTTTCCTGATTGCATTATCTCCCATCACACAAGAATGCCAGTGATCTCCACCCTTGCTCAATTCAATGCAGTTCCAATTAACTGCTGCAGTGACCCTTGTTCAACTCTGTGGCGCATAATGGCTGTCACTTACAACATCCCTTCAACGACTTCCCTCCCCTACCTCATGGGAGTCACAACAAAATGAGATAAATTACTCTGTGAAGATGCTCACAGGGCCCTGCACACAGTGACAACAGATATGACCGTTTCTGTCTCCTCCTGCTGCTCATCAACCCCACATTCCTTTCTTTACTGAACAACTTTGTTCTCCTGGCACTACTTCAGCAGAGGAGGTGGGTATCTTCATGGGGCAGAGAGACCCGCATCAGCCACCTGTCAGGAGCAGGAGCACTGTGCCTGAAGGTGCAGCCAACAGGCGTGGGTTCACACACTCCACGGCTCTATGCCAAGAGTTCAGGAGAAGCGACCAACACTTCAGTAACACGGAACATGTCAACCATGCATGCCACGCCGTACATTTCCCCTCCGAGGTGTTACCAGTCTCCACATAAAGGAGCTGTGGTTTCCTTCAGGTAGATAGAGGATTCCAGGAACCCTGAAGGAAGGGACCAATGAAAGAACGACAGAAAAGGGGAAATAAATCCCACTCAAAATTCTGTACATTGATAAATATTATCATTGCTGGTGATAGTATAAGCAGGCTCTTATTAAAGAGCAAGCACTATATGTGTATTAGTTTACCTCTCATGACAAATAACTGACTTAGCAATATGCATGATACTTGGCTTTGTACAGAGAAAAGTAATCATAAAAGAACACTTGAAATACTCAAAGAGACATGATAATCATTGAAACAAAACTATCAGCAGAAACCAGGGTAATGTACATTAAGAGATAACATCCCACACCAGTATTTGAAAGCAGAGAAAAGAGAGCCCAGAGTGGGATGGAAGCGACAGGAACCCTTATGCAGTGCTGAGAGAGTGGCAGCTGCTCCAGCTACTTAGGGAAGCACTGGAAATAGCTGATAAAGCTGAATCTGGCTGGCACTCGACATAGCCAGGACGCATCAGCTACTAGAGATACAGACAACCGCTAGCGTGTGTCCCAAAGCGGTGGGGTTCACTGTGGAACTTATCTTCAGTGAGGGAAGTGTCATAAGACCTCACACTCCCATCAATAGAAAAACATGTTATTATTGATTTAAAAAAAATATCACATGGCATTTAACATCAATGGGCAAATCGATACGCATCCCTTTCCTCACAAATCTATAAAATACAATATATAAAATCTATAAAAAAATATAAATACAGTTGACCAAAGAGAGTAAGGGGCAGGATGGTGCTCAGTGGATGCCATGTTTGTGCGTAGGCACGTACAAACCTAGAGGAAAACATGAATGTAGCACATGCCAGCCATTGCTCTGAACCCACATGAAGTCCACATGAAGTGCTGAGTGGAGGTTAATAAGTATTGTACATAATCTAGAGATGACGTAAAGTACATAGACGCATGTGGGCAGGTTATGTGCAAACACTGCTTCCTCACACAGAAGGTGAGCCTCCGAAGATTTCTGGCATCCACAGAAGGTCCCAGATCCATTCCCTCAATCTCACTCATCCCAGCCAGAACAACTTGGACCCCTGAGTAATCATAACTTCCTTTGCTCTCTGTAGCTGCCATTTCTGTAGCCTCGCAAGAGCCCACTGAGGCCGAACCCGCCAAAGTGACATCACCAGGAAAAGTACGGTTAGAATTTACCCAACTCCCAATCTGGATCCCTTAACTCAGGGCTCTCCATTTCCAAAACAACGTCACTGCTTCTGCTCCAACGGCATGGAGGCAAAGCCTGTGCTAATGCACAGACATACTTCCCAGCATATACTTTCCTCTGAGTGCCAATAGATTACTTACCTAACATTGCAAGGCCAGCTGGCAGCGGAACTCAATCAGATTGTAATACTTAAACAATAAGAAACTTCATACCATACAGAGGACATACTAAACTCTTTATAACACATTTTCAATAAATGTCATGCTGAATCCTCACGTAAAATAAAATGTTCTTAGTATCACATCACTCTGCACTGCCCAGGAAAATCATCTTCCAGGGATACCCTCAATACAGCAGCCATCTGAATACTGACTATTGGGTGCTCGGAATGGCTGTGTAGCAGACATGAAAACCCATCTTTCTTTTTTCTTTTTCTTTTTTGCAGAAATCAAACCATTTTGTTATCTGTGCCTTAACACTTCCGAACAGCAGCAGATCCTCGTGAATCCTTTCAGTGCGGATTCTCATCAGGCAAACCAAAGCTCATGCTACGACGACATCCTTACTCTGATAGTGACGAGCAAGAGCTCAGCTGGGCCGGACCAGTGGGTCTCACAAGCACCGAGACCAAGGTGAACCACAGACTCGTGAGCCTACACCCACACAGGACAGACTGTGAAGTGCTTGAGGAAAAGGAGACAGAGTGTAGGGATGTTGTCTTTTCTCAGCTGAAGGATAACATATATGCAGAATGGTACATGCAAGGATATGGCTCCACACAAGTTCACACAATACGCACATGTAAGAAACACATGGATCAAGAGACTGAACATTGCTAGCTGATTCTCTCCATTGGGCAATCTTGATGGTTATCTCAATTCTTAACATAATGGAATATTATACAGATGGACCTTTTCAGTATGCATTGGTCTTTGTGCATGGCTTATCATTGCTAGAATCTGTTTGTGACTGCCACCTGTTATGGGATTTTGATCCCTTTTGCCAATGACTTTTGGGGATTGTGACTCCTAGGACATGGTCTTGTCTGTGGACACGACAATTCATAGCTCCATGCTCTCCTGTATGGTCAGAAATGAGCAGATGGCTTGCTCCTCACCCTTGGACAGAACAACTGGACGAAGGCAGCTGGATCAGTGGTGGCGTCTAAACCGCTCTGTATCGGTGAGTGTTTACCCCTATTTTATACCTAAGTAAATTGCTGAGAACTCTTAACAGACTCTTGTGGCTCTCGCTATGGTTACCACACTGCCAGTCTGCATGTCCTTGCCCAGTCCTAACCACTGCAAAGTATCCGTCTATGCATTTTTTACTAATCTGCATTTCAGTCATTTTCAGGTCTGGGGTATTAAAAAATAGTGCTAATTGGACATTCTATGATATTTCTTTGTTAAAATGAACATTCAGTCCAGTTTTATTAGAGTCATCACTAGACAGATTTCCCAAGTCATGAAGTATGTAAATTGATTTCCTACCAATGCTGCAACAAAATACCTCAAACCCAGAAGCTCAAAACACATGATTTATCGTCTTACAAGAACAGGGACCAAAAATCCTCCATGGGTCTTATTAGGCTAAAATCAAGGCACCCACAATGCTGGGCTTCTTTCAGTAGGCTACAGGTGAGAGAGCTTTATTTTTCTTTTTTGCCTTTCCTGGATTGCGGATGCTGTCAATGTTCCTAGGCCTCAGAGTCTCATACTTTCATCTTCTAAATTTGTTCTCTTCTCTGAAGAGAACACTGTAACAGTGATGCTGTGATCACCTCCTCCATGTTTAAAGAGATCACATGATTGTGAATCAGCTTGAATGACCCATAGTTATCTATTCCTCAATTTTAAGATCATCTAATTAACAGCCATTCTAACTGTGGTCTCAATCTCAGCCCCCACCAGCTCTAAGGAACAGCAAGTAAACATCATTGAGAGCCACAATTCTTCCTCCCAGAGTATGCATTTATTTTGAAAGCGTTTTTAAAACTTATTTGACAAGCTCTGACATTACCATGAAGTAAATTCATTTCTTCCTTTCCATGCAGCAGCTACCATTTCATCTCTTAGTCCCGTGAGTCTTATTAAATTGCTAGAATCGGTATTTTGAGAATAAAAAAATAAAACTTTAAATTTGTAGGTCTATATATAAGTTAATATAGACTTTTGTTACACTATGTCCTAGTACCTAGAAAATAACTAGCTGATTTGGGGCAACGTGATTGTAAAACAGTAAGGGAAAGTATGCTGAAAAATACCAAAAACACTTGCATTGTGTAAGGAAGTTCTAGATTATTAAAAGAGAGAAATGTGAAAAATGAGAGATAAAATTGAGGTGAGGAAATCAGTCCTGAACACTGGGGTCTTTGCATTTTATAGAGACCATACTGCATTGCTAAAATGTTGAGTGTATGCCATGCATACAGCTTCCTATTGCGACCATTTCCTTGTCTGATCACGTGACTCTGCCCTATCTTAGCATTCCAGACACACTTAAAACAAAGTAAAGGGTAAGGCCCCCTCTTTGAAAACTCAACCTGCTCACTGCAGGGGTGGGGGTGCACACCTTTAATCCCAGCACTCAGAAGGCAGAGGCAGGCAGATCTCTGTGAGTTCAAGGCCAACCTGGTCTACAGAGTGAGTTCCAGGACTGACCGAAGATACTCAGAGAAACCCTGTCTTGAAAAACCAAAAAAAAAAAAAAAGGAAAATAGAAAAAACTAAACCTGCATTTTAGATAGCATGTTCTTAGCAATGGAACCTGGACAAGGGTTTTGACTGTTTACTGTTTGCCTGTGTTTGAAAATGGAAACTGTATGTTGTATGTATGCTTTGAAGTTAAAAAAAAAAAAAACAACTGTTCTATCGATAACAATCAAGGATTAAGGAAAACTTTCTTTCTCCATTCTTGATTAGGAATTGAGATCCCTCCACCTACCATCTTAGGCATTAATGCAGAAAAGGACTTTATTATAACACTGAAACAAAACAATCACCTGGAAACCCGAAACCTGAAGTTTACAACCAGCAGGTAAGAAGGCCCACCTACCCCCACACAGGAAAGCTGAGATTCCAAAGCCAGGTGTGCAAAACTGGCCCATCTGCACCTCAGGATGTGCTTCAAATGTGTAGGAAGGAAAGTCTCCCTGAAGATGAGCTCACAACCTTTCTAATCAGAAAATTCACGAGGAAATCTATAGCGTAAAAGTCAGAAAAGGCAAGATGCAAAGAAGGAACAGCTAGGAAATCTTGGGAATATGTAACTGCAAAGGTCAAGAGGAACATGAAAGCAAGTGTACATGCTAAAACCTGAACATGTCTCCACCTCTCTGACATCAGAAAGCAAGCACAGACAAGCTCTTGAAAAAAAAAATGAAAACATGGACTACTTGAAAAAAGAAAAAAAGTAGAAAATTCTACAAATTCTCCTATAGAAGTAAAAATTGCAAAAAAGTAAATAGAAAAATAGTAAATAGTATGAAATACATAGAGATATATAGGTAGTCTATTTAGAAATAAAAACTGGTAAACTGAAATTCAGACATGAGACTGAATTAAAAATTCATCAAAAAATTATGAAAGAGTACTAGGAATTATGAGAGAAAAGACTACTTGGAAGATAAGCTATGATGTCACAACATACATCTAACAGGGAGGTTTACAGGATGAGAGCTGGACAGAGAAATGGGGAAGTAATGCAAGACCACACCCTGTTCCCCAGGGACACCTCATCCAGCACAATGGTCACTGACCTATATCCTCAGACCTGGAGGCCGCACGTGGAACACTTGGCACCCGGGGAGTACCTGCTACAGCATCAAATCTCATTCTTCACATTTGAACTGACGTAGCTTCCCATCATGCCGTCTGTTACCCTGCCAGTCTCAGCGAATTAAAGCCAAGTTTTGGGATCTACTTTCCTTAAACTACTTTCTGATTCCCCATTATGGTGTTCATTACTCCTTGTTTGTGCATCAGAAACAAAACCAGGCTTCTACTTACAGATCTCATAAGGTTTGGCTGGTTGGTTTTGGTTTTTCAAGACAGGGTTTCTCTATAGCTTTGGAGCCTGTCTTAGAAAACTAGCTCTTGTAGACCAGGTTGGCCTCGAACTCACAGAGATTCACCTGCCTCTGCCTCCCTAGTGCTGGGATTAAAGGCATGTACCACCACCGCCTGGTCAAATCTCATAAGGTTTAGCAACCCAAGTAACCTCCTTTATAAAGTTACTTGATTTTAACCTAGGGGGGCCACACTCTGATTACACAGAGATTCAGGATAGAAGGGTAACCAGGAAAGAGTTAGTTCAATGAAACCCATCCTTGTGACCAGACTAATTGATTCAGGGATGGCTCTATAACCAAACCGAACCAACTGATTTTAGGACTTTAACTGGAGATAGTAAACACAGGAATTTTTCCCCCAGAACTGTTAAGTTAGTTGAATATAAGCCTGGTTCTGCAGGGGCCATCAAGTAAAGATTCAGTGACACAAAGACCCTAGAGGAAGGCAGACTGAAGTGTTGGGGCTGAGGAGCCCCAGATGCAGCCAATGCTGAGCCAATACCAGCCTGGGGCTCTGCAGCTTTTGAGCCAATAACTTTCCTTCCTGTTTAAGCCATTATGAGCTATATTCTGTGTAACTCAAAGAGTCAAATCTAAGACAAAGTTTAAAAGAGTTATTAAAGCAGCGTCACTCCCTAAGAGCTCCTAAGGAAAACACTGAAAATGATTTGGAGTCTAAGCCCAACGTTCCTCAGTTCATTAACCCTATGCTACTTTGTAAATCTAATCTTCCGTTTACAAAGGCCTCAAGATTAGAAGCAGCTTAAAATAAAATGATTTTTAACTCGT
>PVIU01012769.1:45218-58779 GCA_004026605.1 Ondatra zibethicus | reverse complement strand
TCCTTAGAAATGAAATTATCATTCCTATTTTTGTTTCTCTGTTTACGTTTTGGATTATAACCTTTTATGTCTTGCATTGAAGAATACTTTAGCCTTCTTTTAAATTAATTTATCTGATTAATAAAATTACCACACTTTAGAATGCTTTATTATATTCTAATAGCTCTTATTTTTTTCTACCTTTAAAAAATTTAATCTTTGTGATTATCTATGATTTTTATTAATTATGTTGTTTTTATTCTACTCTTAAATTTTATTTTATCTTCAGACTTTGTCATTGGATTAGAGACATAGAGATTCCTTGTCATTACCTAGATACAGTTTCTGGGATTCTTTTTTAATGCATTTTTTTTCTGAAAACACTTCACTTGTTCCCGCCAATAAATCTCCTACCCATTTTTAAAATTAGTATAAAAATCCTTTTGTTCTGAACAACTTACTAGATATGATAGACATTCCTGGTCAGAGGAAAATGTCTTTCTTCATTACTTTGTTCCTTTTTCAGAGTCCTTTTCTCTGGATCTCATTTGACTTCTCTGTAGTCTTCGGGGATTCTCACCCCCAAATGGTTTTTAATAGCTTGACATCTGTTCTGCTAAGACTCATATGGTATTGCTTCATGCAGCTCAGATATCTCTAAGATAGTCTTAATTCATAAAAGTAGATGTGAGGGGATTGTTTAGTGGATGAATAAAATGATGTCCATGAGAAATTAGGGTGATGTCTCCCCTTTCTCTTTTACATAATGTATTTCACTTGCTGTTTGATGAGGTTTTGACTCTCAATATTTGTTACCATTTCTCCCATGATTTGGATAAAATAAGGCATGCTATTAGCGAGAAAGTGGCCTTGGGTAAAAAAAAAAAACAAAACACTTCTTTGGGAAGTGGTAGGATGCACACAAGGTGCTGTATGAAGACCTCAACATCAGATGGATGCTCTACAGCGTTAAAATAAGCAATTCCAAACCCATTCTTTTTCCCCAAGTTAACGAGAGCCCCAGGGATTTGTCACGGTGGATAAATTGCTAGCCATACACTGTGAAGGAATATTTTCATGTCCCCAGAACATACTCTAATGCTGCATACGTATCACATGTCTGTAACCCCTGTGTGGGGAGGAATAGCAGGGAAAACAGGTGGATTAAGAAGCTCATTGGTCATTTAGGATATTCACATAAGAAACTGGTGGGTTTTTTAATTTCATTACTTTTTAGTATGTTTAATCCATAGAATTTTGATAAGTTAACTTTCGAATGGAGTTCAATGTGATATCATGAAGAAATGGGAATTTATAACATTTTCATCTTATGTTCTTGATTCTAGGTGTTTTTTCCAGTCACAGAATATATTGCTTAAGAGTGAGATGTGGAATGCATATTTATTATTTTTAACTTCAGAACAAATTCTTCCATACTTCTTAACTTAGTATAGGCTTTTCTATATTTCAAAGTGTCAATATTTGTACTCAGCCCACCAAAAATGTCTTGCTTCTTAAGGCAGAGTATAGACTTACTAAAAGCAAGAAAATGGTTTTTATATACCCTTTGCACAAACAAATCATTATACTCCAAAATTCACTTAAATATATATCAGTTATTTTCCTTGATCAATTGCATATATTTGCATTTTGTAGATAAAATTGATAACACCTTGATAGCTGTTGATAATCTTGGTTCCTGATTTGATTGCATCAGGAATCAATTCAGAGAAAATCACTGGGCACACTTGTGAGGACTTTTCTCAATATGGTTAATCAAATGGGAAATACATCTTGAATGTTGATGCCACCTTGCAGTGGCAGCACAGATAAAAGTAGGTCCAGTAGAAACGGATTTCTCTTTCCCTGCCTGTGTTTGCATTTTGCTGTCAAGTTTATCAAGTGTATTTGAGTCTATCTTCCCTGCTGTTGCTGAAGTCACATTTTGTTGATTTCAGAACCAAGCTTCCTCTTGCTTCTAACTGTTGAAAGGAGGCTGCTCGTTCATTTCTTGGCCACCCAGATCCCCAAAATAACCACACAGAAACTAAACTATTTAAATCTCTGCTTGGCCCATTAGCTCTAGCTTCTTATTAGCTAACACTTAAAACTTAATTTAACCCATCTCCATAATTTTATATTTTACCATCAGGCTTGTGGCCTACCAGCAAGGTTCCTGTGTGTCTGTCTCCAGCAGGGCTACTCTGCCTTCTTTCTCCCAGTATTCAGCTTAGTTTTCCCCACCTAACTAAGTTATGCCCTATCAACAGGCCAATGCAGTTTCTTTATTAACCAATGGTATTCACAGTATACAGAAGATATTCCACACCACCTCCCCTTTTCTCTTTAAGTAAAAAAAAGGAAGGTTTTAACTTTAACATAGCAAAATTACATATAAAAAAAAGGTATCAAGCAATATTACAGTTACAGTATTTATGTCTACTTTATCTTTTATCAGAGCTAAGAATAACTATAACTGTAACTATTAATTTGTCAACACCATCAAAGACTCCAGAAGGAAATAATATTACCTAAGTAAACAGAAAGTGCATTGTAGGAAACTTCCAAAACTCTAAAATTGACAGAGACATCTCGATGCCTGGACAGTCATTCAAAGTTCTTTTGTGCCATTGGACCATCCATCTTCAGCCTACAGGCCCATAGTATCCAGCAGACTTTTCCATGAAGCAGGAAATTTCAAAGACAGTTCAACCTATATTGACAATTTGTTAGTAAGTTTCTTCTCTGTCCTGCAGAATGTCTGACAGACTCTTTGATAAAGCAGGAACCCTGAAGGACTGTCTCACCTTTAAACAAGTTTGGCAGTCATCTCTTTGTGGGTCCTGCATGTCCAGCTTATACAGCATACCATAAAGCCATCCAGGCAAGAGCAGTTTCTTGCCCAAATGGCTATCAAATTCCATAAAGAGCCCCTTCAATGCACATCATCCTCTTGAAATAGATTGGTGCTGCCAGGAACAGATGTGTCTTTTCTCATGAAAAGTCTTAAGCTCTTAAAACATTTTAAGTGTGATTTTCTGAAGGTCTCTGAAAGATTTGAATAATACCTATCTAACTAAAATATATCTATATATATCTAGAAAACCTAACTAACATGACTATAAGCTTGACTATTATAGATGACTATCTATTAACCTGTATGTCTTAATTATACAATTGTTGCAAGGAGCACTTGTTTGTCCTGGATGCCCAGAACCAAAATAACCACACAGAAATTGTATTAATTAAATCATTGCTTGGCCCATTAGCTCTAGCTTTTTATTGGCTAACTCTTACATATTAATTTAAACCATTTTTATTAATCTGTATGTCACCATGAGGTCGTGTCCTACCAGCAAAGCTTTAGTACATCTATCTCCGGCAGTTCTTCCATGGCATCTCCCTGACTCTACCCTTCTTTCTCCCAGCATCAGCTTAGATTTTCCTGCCTAGCTAAATTCTGCCCTGCTATAGGTCCAAATCAGTTTCTTTATTCATTAACCAATAAAAGCAACACATAGACAGAAGGACTTTCCACACCATTTCCCCTTTTCTTTTTAAACAAATAGGAAGGCTTTAACTTTAACATAGTAAAATTACATATAACAAACATGTATCAAGCAAGATTTACAGTTACAATATTTATATATATTTTATTTTTTATATTACTAAGGAAAACAATAATATAACTATTCTTTAAATCCATCAAAGAATCCAGAAGGATATAATATTACCTAAGTAAACAGAAAGTGCATTGTAAGCAACTTCCAAAATTCTAGAATTGACGGAGATATCTTGCTACCTGGATAGTCACCCAAAGTTCTTCTGTAACATTGGAGCATCCATCTTCATCCCACAGTCCCAAATATCCAGCAGACTTTTTCACAAAGCAGGAAATTTTAAAGACAGTTTCACCTATATTGGTAGTTTGTCCTGCATAATGTCTAGCAGACTCTTTCATGAAGCAGGAACTCTGAAGGACCATCTCATCTTTAGGCAAGTTCAGCAGTCATTTCTCTGTGTGTCCTGCATGTCCAGTTAAGCAGTCCAGGCAAGAGCAGTTTCTTGCCCAAATGGCAAGCAAACTCCATAGGGAGCTTCTTCAATGCCCATCTTCCTCTTGAAATAACTGGTGCTTCCAGGATCAGGCATGTCTCTGCCATGAAAATTTCTAATTTTTTAAAACATTTAAATGTCATATTCTGAAGGTCTCTGAAATATTTGAAGAATACCTATCTAATTGAAATATGTCTTTATACATCTAGAAAATCTAGCTAACATGACTACAAGATTGACTATTATAGATGATTATCTATTAACCTATACTTTTAAATTATACATTACATTTTTAAATGAACTGCATAAACACAATACCTTAATCGAGTACAGAAATGTACATATAACAAAATTGACCTAAAACTTATATAAATAAGCCAAGATCCATACCAATGTAAAGTATCCATCTTTGTAGCATATCCCTCTTTAAATGTAAAGAAACATTTACAACAATATTTGGGAATATGGGTGCAGTTCTGATCAAACTTCTTTCTGCTGTTTATTAGGTGACGTAATTCTTTGAAAGTGTTCAAGGTGACCTTTTAGGTGGTCTTGGTCCATCAAACCATATTTGCCTGAAATGAATACACAGGTTCTCATCCTCTGTGGAAACAAAAGGAGAACCACTTTTCTAAAACAACATATCTTTGGACCCAAATTCTGAAGTCAGGATACTTTTATAATATACATGCTGGTTTAGCTAAGCAGCCCATACAATGAAATGTCTCTTTGTACTTAGCTCTTCACAGTCAAAAAAAAACTCAAAGAAAACACAAAAATATACATAATACAGACTCTCTGTGGATATTTCATTTTTACGTGGCTTATTTGTTTTTACTCTATTACTTTTTAATATTTATTTTATTATCTTTACTCCCTTATTCTATGACTGTCTTCACTCTGTCTCTTTAAAGACTTTACCCCCCCTTTTTTTTAAAACCATTTACTTTTCTTTAAACTCTCTATACTCTATTTTTTTGTTCAAGTCTATGTACATTTATCCAACACTGTGACCCATTTAGAAGTCTTTTATGTCTGAATCTGTCCTACTGTGTATCTGTAATTCTTTACTGTCCAGAAGCACTTCTTAAAATGCTAAGCACTTCTTAAAAACTTAAACTGCATCATTGATAAGGGTAATATGGCAGTGCCTGCTTGCCCTGCCCAGTCCAGCATGGCAGACCTGCTTGTGCCTCTGAGCCGTGTGCACCACCCCACTTCTAGGCACACAACCAGTCCATGTCACCATTAAGCAAGCTACAGACATATGCTCGCAAACCCCACTCAAATGATGTGTAGCTGGACCTTGTCCCTAAAAGAGTCTGAGTTTGTACTGGTAGCACTGCCCAGAAAGCCAGGATTTTAAAAACAGCACAGCGTTTTTTTTGCTACCGCTGAGTCAGGAAAAACTCTCTTAAAGGAGCTGTGGCATGCCTCCAGTCAATAGCAAAAAGCTGTGCTAAACTCTGTATTTTTTTGTCTAGAAATTTTTTAAGCTTTTTTAGGTTTTACATGGATTTAGTCCACCACATTGATGAGCCAATTGTTGTAAGGAGATGCTTGTTCATCCTGGCTGCCCAGAACAGAAATAACCACACTGAAATTGTATTAATTAAATCATTGCTTGGCCCATTAACTCTAGCTTTTTATTGGCTAACTCTTATATATTAATTTTACCCATTTATATCAATCTGTATAACATCATGAGGTTGTGGCCTAATAGCAAAATTTTAGCTCCAAAGACGGCTCCATGGCCTCTCCCCAACTCAGACCTTCTTTCTCCCTGAATTCAGCTTAGTTTTCCCTGCCTAGATAAGTTCTGCCTTGTTATAGGTCCAAAGCAGTTTCTTTATTCACTACTGAATAAAAGCAGCACATAGACAGAAGGGCCTCCCACACTATACATTACATGTTTAAATGAGCTGGACAAACAAAATACCTTAATCTAGATCATAAATACATATAAACAGTATACAAAATTGATCTTAAATTTGTGTCAATAAGCCAAAATTCATACCATTGCAAATCTCAATAGAATATCCCCCTTTAAATATAAAAAAAATTTATAAACACTATTTGAAAATATAGGTGTATTTCTCTCCATACTGCTTCCTGCTATTTATTGGGTAAAGTAATTCTTGAGGGGTGTTCAAGACAACCTTTCAGGGCATCTTAGTCCATCAAACCACCTTAATCTGGAAGGATTCCACAGGTTCCCATCCTCTGTGGAAGCAAAAAAACCTCTTTTCCAAAGCAACATATCTTTAGATACATATTTTGAAGTTGAAATACCTTTAAAGTATATATGATGGTTACTTAGCTCCTTCCCAGTCAAAAATTCAAAGAAAACCTAATAATATATATATATATAATTCAGACTTTCTCTGTATATTCCATCTTTACATGTCCTGTTTTCACTCTATTACTTTTTACTCATTTAATCTATGACTGTCTGTACTCTGACTCTTTAAAGACTTTACCTTTTTGAAACCATTTACTTCTTTTTATAACTGTCTATATTTTTTCTCCTTTCTCCCAAGTCTATGTACATTTATCCAAGACTCTGACCCATTTAGAGGTCTTTTCCATCTGAATTTGTCTTTATTATGTATTTATAATTATTTTCCGAACAGGATTGCTTCTTAAAATGCTAAGCACTTCTTGAAAACCTAAGCTGTGGCATTGTTAGAACAAATACGACCTTGCCTGCTTGCTTTGCCTTGTCAAATATGGTAGAAGTTTGTTCACTGCCTCTGCAAGCCATGCATATTGCTCCAGTTCCAGGTGTACAGTGGATCTATGTCACACCATTCAGCAGGTTGTATTGCTCTGCTCACAAAACCCATTTAAATGCTCCATAGCCAGACATCATCAGAGTTCACGCTGACAGCACAGCCCAGGAAATCAGTTTCAAAACAGCTCAGGATTTTTTCTGCTACCACTGAATCTGGAAAATCTCTCTTAAAGGATCCATGCTTCCGCTTACTTCTATCAAAGACAGCAAGCCCACCCAAGAAAATGCCACTGCCAAACCATGCTTAACTCTGTTCTTTTGTGTCTAGGATTCTTTTTTAAGCTTTCTCAGGTTTTATGTGGATTTAGTAGACTATGTTAGAGCACCAATTTGTTGTAATGAGGCCGCTTGTTCATTTCCCAGCCTCCCAAAATAATCACACAGAAACTATATTATTTAAATCACTGCTTAGCCCATTAGCTCTAGCTTCTTCTTGGCTAACTCTTATATCTTAATTTAACCTATCTCCATTATTTTATATTTTACCATGAGGCTTGTGGCCTATTGGAAAGATTCTGGCATGTCTATCTCCAGTGGGGCTACATGCCTTCTCCCTCAGTCTGCCTCCTTTCTCCCCAGCATTCAGTTAAGTTTTCCCCACCTACCTAAGTGATGCCCTATCAACAGGCCAAAGCAGATTCTTTATTAACCAATGATATTCACAGCATATAGAGGGGAATCCCACATCATTTAACATGGACTGAAGCCCAATGTTAGTTAAGCAGGGATCCTTCAGGTCTTATGCACAAGATGGAGACTCATGGAATGATCAGCCATCAGGTTCTCAGACACGCCACTGGGTACACAGGTATTGTTGAACTATTCAGGTTGTATCCTATGAGCCAACATGATATACCACTTTTTTAATAAATATATTAGTTCTATCACATGTATTCCTCTAGATTCCCTGGCTAATCCCATAGGACATATTTTTTAAAATAATGTAAATGTGCTTGCAAATTTTAGGTATTTTTTTCTAGTCCTAGAGCATAACGCTCCTTCTCTTGAAGTCACTCTGTAGAAATGTCATAAAATACAAAGTATATGCCACATAGAATAAATCACTCCAAACTCTACCAATGTAGAAAGATAGCAGCACAATTATTAACTTGTTTTTATCTAATTTTTTTCTTTTTGATTTTACCAATAAAGAATCAGGAGCCAGATGCTGGCGTAAGAACCTGCTTGCTCAGAGAGGCAGAAAAAGCACCTGGTTGACTATCCTCCCTTACTGACATCCAAGAAAAGTGACTTTTACCCTATACCATCCCAAACAAAAACTCATCAAACTTAATGTCCCTCTCTTCTATTTCATGTATTTCTCTCTGTCTATCCTCCTGACTTCCTTTTACTCTCTACATTTTTTTCTGTTCACTTATTGTCAACTGGTTGCATGTTCTGCCTCCTGACCTATGGTTGACTTTATTTAATCCTGTTTACAGTATTCAAACAACAGTTATTGGATTAAAGGTGTGTGCTATGACTGGGCCACACCATAACTAGAAACAGATTTTTCCAGTAAATAATGCAATCTTGAGGTTCACATTGCAATCAAATATCCTGCAGCACTCACTTCAAGGCATTTTCTTCCTTCTTTAGCCAACCCTTCTTCAATGTTAGCATCTAAATATTTAAAAACTGGGAGATGGATAGTAGGTTTAGTGGTTATGATCATGTGCTGTTCATGCAGAGGACATACTCATTAAATCCTTAGGACCCACATCAGGCAGCTCATAGCCACCTGAAACTCCAACTACAAGGATTCTGACAACTTCTCGCCTCCACAGGAACATGCACACGAGTATACATACCTATGTTCAAATTCACACATATACATAATAAAATGAAAGTGAATACTTTAAAATGTATGACAACATACTCTATATCATGAAGTTTTCTTCATGTAATTTAGAGTGTAAGAAATAGTATTCTTATTGTCAAACAGAAGATGAATTATATGGTACTTCTGTGTATAATTTTGTGACAGACAGGAATGGAGACTTCCCTCCTAATTATGAGCCCTAGAGATTCAGGGAAGCAAAAGTTGGTCCTTTATTGTATTATTTTACAAAGCCAGATGTCAGTCAGGAATGAATGTGTTGATTCGGCAAAGAGAGCAGCATTCATGACTCCTTCTCCTCGTTGGCTGATTAATCGGGGGGGTTGAATATTACACATCACCTAAGCTTCATCTTTACCTCTGTCATTTGCGTTAACTTTTAAAAAAGACTACATGTACATTCCTTTTTGTTTTAAAGCTTCTCAAGCACATAGCCTTGTCCCATCTTCAGATAAGCTTGGCTATTATTAATTTTCTACTCTAGCAAATTTTTGTTTGAGTTTAGCTAAAATAACAATGTTTGCCAGTGCCCAGAGTTATCCTGTTCAGATGTTGATGGACTTACAGTGACTCACAAGCACTTTTTAAAATGGATCATTATTTTATGTTTCTTACAGTGGTCATCTTTGTAACTATGAAATGTCATCATTGTGCTGGTTTTCTTGTGATATATAAGCAGGGGTAATTTGACTTCTATGTGTGTGAGCATTTTAATGGAAACTGTTTTGCTATAAGTTGGCTCTAATAAGTAGTCCCAAAAGCAATGCACATGACACTTAATTCTATACCTTTCCAATTATTGTCCTTTAGAACTGTAAAGTTCAGAGGCTGATCATTGTATTTTTTTCTAATTTATCTTTCTTTGATACCTGACAACTTGAACACTGTGTCTTGATAAATTAGGCATTTACTTCTCCCAGGGAACTGTGCCAGGCTGTTCCTTGCATAAAGCTGTCCACTGACAATTTCTTCAATGTCCTTTTGATTCATAGGGGACAGGAAAACCAAATTTTCTCCGATTAAAACAGTCCTGAACTATAAAGGAACAGGTGCAGTTATGAAGGTGAACCTAATGAGGACTTTTGATAATGGGGAATTTGGAGTTTCAACAGGTTGTCTGCTGTTACCAGTTAGGTTTTCCAGCAACAGACTGTAGCATTCAATTGAGTTGTTGGCTAAGAGGGCCCCACTGAAATCCCCATAACCCAGGATGCTGCTAAGAAGAGTTGCTTTCTGAAAACTGAGAGCAGAGTTTCCTAGTGAAGGAAAATGCCCACTGCTGAACCTGGAGAATATGAGCTAGTGCCTACATGGAGCCTTTACCCCTATGTTTTAGTCTCTTTGGTAAGGGACAGTACACTGTAGACCACAAAAACATAAAAATGGATACCAAGCCTGCCAGCAAGCCTTTAACCTACAATTAGTCTTTCCTACATCACATAACATGCTAGGGCAACAGTGGCACAGAACTTGTGGGATTTGCCAACCAATGTCCGATTTGACCAAAGGTTCACTCCACAGAAGGAAACCCATACCCAATGCTGCATATATAATAGAGATTATATAACACAAAGACGTAGGGTAAAACACAACACTACTAGCCTAAAAATAAATAAACAACAAATAAGTAAGAATAATAAAATGACTCCTAATGATATTGTGTTATACCCATAGATCAGAACCTTGTCCAATCTTCATCAGAGAGGGTTCCTCTGGCAGCAGATGGGGAAAAAATGCAGATACCCGCAGCTAGACATTATGTGAACAGAAAGTCTAAATGGGAGTTCTCTGTCAAATCCATCCACTCATAGCTCAGGGAATCCCATGGAAGAGGAGGTGAGGCAGAGAGACTGTAAGAGCCAGAAGGAATGAAGGACACCAGGCAAACAAGACCCACTGAGTTAATTAACCAAGACATGTAAGAGCTCACAAAAACTAAAGCAGCAAGCATAGGGCCTACATGGGTCTGCACCGGGTTTCTGTGTATATTATGGCTGTTAGTTCAGTATTTTTATGGGACTCTTGACTGTGAGAACAAGTTGGTTTCTGACTCTTGTGCCTGCTATTGGGATTCTTTTCCTCACGTTGGGTTGCTGGGTCCATCTTCTTTATGATAGTTTCTACTTCTTCTTAAACTTTATTTTGCCATTTTTGGTTGTTGTCTCTTAGTTGTCTGTTCTTTTCTAATGAGAGACAGAAAGGGAGTGGATCTGGAGGGGAGAGGAGTGTATTAGTTAGTGTTTCTATTGCAGTGATAAGACACTAAGATCAACGCAACTCTTCTAAAATAGAGCAATCAGTTTGGTGACTTACAGTTCAGAGACTTAGTCCATTATCATCATGGTGGGACAAGAAGTCCTACAGGCAGACACGGTGCTGAAGAAGGAGCTGAGAGTTCTACCTCTTGAGCTGCAAGCAATAGAAGTCTGTGTCCAAACTGGGCATAGCTTGATCATAGAAAACCACAACACTGGTTCCAAGAGTGACACAGTTCCTCCAACAAGGCTATACTTACTCCAGCAAGGCCACCCATCCTCATAGTGCGACTCTCTATGAGCTTATGAGGGTCAGTTATATTCAAACTGCCACAAGAAGGTAGGAAGGACCTAAGAGGAGTGGAGGGAGGGGAAACTATAATCAGGATATAGTGTAAGAGTAACAAGTCTATTTTCAGTAAAAGGAATAATAATGATGATGATAATAATGACGATGAATGCCTGAAGGTACAGTGATGGCTCAGTGGTTAAAGGTGAGTGCTTCCTGATGATGTAGGCCTAGCAACTGGAAAGTAATATCCAGGGCCTTGGAGGAATACATTAAAAAATTTATAAAAGACTTTATAAAGAAGATATATATTCTTTGTTTAAATCACAAAACTTTTATATTTTAATTAAGCAGGTTTATGTTTTAAAATAGGAATTTGCAATGCCTGGGACGCAGAGAAATGCTCCTGCCTAAATATTTTGCATACTAAGATAACAGACATGGGCCACTATGCCCTCCTCTCAACTTTTATTTTGGTAAGACTTTTCAAACATTTGTAATCTCATTTTTATTATTTATTTATCATTATAAACTATTTTCTTACTTTTTCTTTTATTAAAAGTAGATTTCTTTCGTACAATATATTCTCATTACAGTTTTCCCTACCAAACTAATCCCAGATCCTTACCACCTCTCTTTCCATCCCAAACCACACACTTTCCATTTCTACCTCCTTAGAAAATAAGAATTAAAAATAATAAATAAAGTTAAACAAAAACACACTAAATAGGACAAAACAAACAAGCCTTGTGTTTTTATTATCTTAAACTCTGCATATACATGCACATTTGTATACAGGTATATGAACATATGTGCAAGTTCCCCTGAAGTCTGAGGCCTCAGAGCCTGCTGAAGCTGAGCTATACACATTTGTAAGCTTACATGAGCATGGGAACCAGACTTGGGTCTTCTGCAATAGCAATGCAATCATCAGTGAGTGAAATGGTGAACATAGACAGAAGAAAATAGGGTGGGACAGGGGCCATTCTGAGCCATAAATGCAAATCCACAAAATCGCTGCCATTCCCTGGGGACTGTCCCACATACATTGTCTGATTCAGGAACCTGGCACCAACGGAGATTGGGGCAGCTTCAGCTGTGCCACCTTGTTTCTCCGTTAGTGAGGTTGAACTGTGTTCTCATTATTACCACCTGACTTTCTAGCTGGCCAGTGTCCACCCGGAGGTCAATGAGAAGATAGCCCGACTATCATTGTCATCATTTCTCTAAGCCAAACTTGAAAATCTAACAGCTGGAGGCTGTCAGCTAGCTGCTTCTGCCCGATCTGAGATTAGAGTCTTTTCAGAGAAGAGCATCAAGATAGCTTTCCCCTATGTCTGCCGCAGAGCCTCCATGAGAAATGGTTTAGGTTTTTGTAAAAATTTCCACTTATTGGAATTGTTTGGTGAACATATTAACCAATAATGTTGTGTAGCATATTGTCAACCCTCAGTCACGTTAGTATATTTGAATTGGTCAGTGTTTGGGGTTTTGTTGATTTGATTTGTTTTAATGACATGACTAATTGTTATCTTAAAATTGCAAAACTGTGGATAAATTCATTTAGAACCATATCTTCAAAACAGGAAAAGGACAAAAGAAAAAAGAAATAAGGAAGGAAGGAAGGAATAAAAGAAAGAAAGAAAAAAGAAAGAGAGAGAGAGGAAGAGAGAAAGGAAGGAAGGAAGGAAGGAAGGAAGCAAGCAAGCAAGCTATTGGGAACACTCAGTATCAATCATTATTATTTGGTCTCTCTCTCTCTGTCTGTCTCTGTCTATCTGTGTCTTTCTTGCTCTCTCATTAGTGAAATTCTGTCATATCCTTCTCTTAACCTTGACTATTGAAAAGTTAGCCAGTGGAAAGAAGTGCCGTCAGATGCACATGGGACACTGGCATTGTCCCAGCATCATCAATATATGTGAATTCTATCAACAAAACATCTTCAAAACACAGAATTTCCAATAGAGAAACAGTTTTATAGGATAGTTGATCTAAAATTCCCTAATATTAAAACCAAATTAAAATCACCATCGTCTCTTTTTTGTTGCTGTTGTTGTTTTTTATAAAGGACCTTGGCTGTGCTGGTCCTATATCATAGAAATGGCTCGGCTTCCTGATTGCCAGGATTACAAGTGAGTTGGTGCAGCAATCTTTGTACAATACCCTGCTTCTTTTTTCTACTATTCAAGAATGGATCAGGTCTCAGGCTGAATGAGTCTAAGCTGTGTTGTGATTGAAAAACACTGAACATTCACAAAAGACTAATATTTTGTTTCATTTGATTAAAAATTTCAGGTAAGATGAGGCTATATATCTGTCTGTCCGTCTGTCTGTCTGTCTGTCTGTCT
>PVIU01012769.1:0-45118 GCA_004026605.1 Ondatra zibethicus | reverse complement strand
TAGTGATGGCATTACAGGTGTTTTAACCACCATAACTACTTCTATTTTATTGATTTGTTTTCGTTTGGCTCAATCCTAGGTTGTACTTCATGCTAAGCAGGCATTATCTAACTTAGATATACCCCCAGCCTCACTAGCCAGTTGAATGCTTGTATCCATTATCCCAACAACATTTTCTATGATGTCTCAGCTCTTTCCTATTCCATACGCTTTATGAAACAATCTCCAGTCTCTCTCTGGACATGCTCTTCCTTCTTCCAGATGGAAATGTCAGATTTTGAAAAATTCTGAATATTATACATTACTGAAATCTTGAGGCCATCTTTTGTATTTATTTTCCAACTTCTATGCATATGAAAACAATGTCATCAATCTTGTTGCTGTAGATTCATTTTTAAACTTTGTTAGTTTAGACATTAAGGACAACAACTGGTTTTAGTAGAAATGTCATTTGTATATACTTTCTCTGTCATTGTCCATGAAAAGCTCTGTGGAGATTTTTTTTCAATATTTATATAGACATTAACTATGTTTGTTTAAAAATTTTAAAAAGTGACCTTTAGTTTCTATAATTATTCATTATACACTAACCTTTTGATGTGTTCATGGGTTTAAAAATTAATATATTAATTTATTTTATTAGTATTATTACATCTTGATCACAGTTTCCCTAACTTTTTACAATAGCTCTGATCAGAAACCCAAAATCTTTTACTTATTTTATGGCAATAGAGCAAAGAATTTGCTTTACTAAAGTTTATGCTTGTTTTATTGGATCATTATTTTTTAACCATAATTGAGTCGTGATCTACTCATTAACTTTTTTGTTCCTTTTTATTGTCTTCTCTTTCTTCTTTCTTTTTTCCCCATTTGAACAAACATATTTGTATTTTTGAGAGGCAAACCTGTGTAAAGTTTATTGGCATTCAGTCTGTCTTAAAGAATCTTACCTTGAATTCTGCCAAGACTCTCCCAAGAGCCCTCGGTCCAGGTGTGGTTGCTAAGATACATGTTACTAATCTTCCACTAAGAAAATAGAGGTCATAGTATCTGGATGATGTATTTTCGAAAGGGCCTTGATGATTGATTTCCTTTTGAATTTGAAACTACTCATAAAATTAGAAATTGCTTTAACTTTTTCATTTTTATATAAAATATCGCAATTAAATGTTACAAAACTGCATATTATTTTAAAAAATGCCTTCTTTCATTCTTTCAATTAAAAATGGATTCTATTACTTGGCCAGTTACAGCATGTTCTTTTTCTTTCTAATATTGCAATGACTTGTAATAAGTGAGGCCCAGGAACAGTTTTGTTGAGAGGTCAGGCGAGTTGGCATTCACCTTTAATCTAATATGTGAGTGGCAAAGGTAGGCTATCATAAGTTCAAGGCCAGTCTGCACTACATTTGAAGAGTCTGCCTCAAAATGAAAATAGTGCCAATTCTTAGACTACATTTGTAAAGTAAAACGTTGTGTTTTCTCTTCTGTCATGAACGATATTTAAAAGGTAGTCTACTAGGAAAGGATTCTGTAAGTTTCAACATGTATTTTCTTTAGTTGATCCCAATACAATGTTCACATTTAACAAAATAAAAATAAAAGCAATGTCAATGGTGGTTAGGATCTCCAGGAACACCAGTTCTGTGGAAGGCCAAGGTAAGAGAATTATTGAGGTTTATGGCAGCTAGTCTAAACATTTGTGAGCACCAGGTTCAGTGAGAGATCCTGTCCCAAGGGATTCAAGGGACTAATAGGGACTAATGCACAGAAATGGAGCCCCATATGAAGCTTTCTTTTTACCGCTCTGTGCCCAAAGGCACACAAACCTTCTCTCTCTCTCTCTCTCTCTCTCTCTCTCTCTCTCTCTCTCTCTCTCTCTCACACACACACACACACACACACACACAAATTCAAGTATATAACTCAAGTTATTTCAGAACAAAGGTAAGTAGAAAGGATCATGGAAGGAGGAAAAAAGGATTTCTAGAGAGGGACACAGGTGCTATGAAGCTGTAAAGGGGAAACCAGGTGGGGAGACTTTAATTAGAGAAGGGACAGGCAGGGAGAGCAACACAGAGGCAAAGGGAGGAGGGAATTATAATTAAATAGTTCTAAAAATGTTTTTAAAACACAGGGAAGCACATCATTCTGTATGCTTAGTTAAAAAAGCACACACACTACACACACACATGTGGGTTGTTTATGGCTGCATATGAATGGAAAACGCACACACATATTTGTCATATTGGGTGACAATGCTCCCCACCAGAGCCTTAGACTGTCTAACATAAATCCCAGAACTAGGCAGAGGAAATCTGCCTTGCAGTTGATCGTGGAGGTCCAAAGGACCCCGGAAATAATGAGACATTGCCATTGTCCTTGTTTCCTCCCCCTATTGCTGGAAACACCACACCTCGACACATGATTGGACAAAACAAGCAAGAAGCCTTCTCCCGGAGGACTAGCTCCACTGATATGGGGGGTCTATGTAAGCTGCCAGGAGACAAGGCAACCAATTTTCCCACCCAACCGTAACACCCGTGAACAACAACGACCAGTCCACAAGGGCAGCCCTAACAGTGTTAGAGTGGCATTCATTTTGTTTTTTTCTTTTTTTTTTGGAGGTAGCCAAAGGATGAATAATTGGACTTAAATTTTCTCCATAAGAGGGAATTCATTCCAAATACTGGAAAGTAAACCAATTATCCTTAGTAGGAGTGGTTTTAGACCCTAGAGGAAATCCTACCCCGTCTTTTTCTTAAATCGATATAATTTATAAATACATTCTAAATACTTATCCTTACATCTAAAGGCAAATATAGTTCTTAGCTGTCAGCAAATAAGCTAACTTTTTGCAGGAGAGATGATTACAGTGTTAGACGATTACTCAAAGTAGATGACCACTTGTCACACTCACAAAACAACTTCTGAACCTAATAAAACAATGCAGAAAAGGGGAGGGACAAAGATTGTAAGAGCTAGGGTAGCAGGAAACCTTCTATGGATGAAATGGCTGCTGTGCATATAGAATATCATAACTACAAGTGCTTTAGCAACACCTATAGAATGACATTGCCTGTGAACATGCCAGTGTGGGTAGGGAAATTTTACAAGGGAACACTCCTGGATGAAGGAGTATAGGAGGTCAATGACTGCTGGGAGACAACGTGTTTTCTCTCAGTACAAGTTCCTAAATAGGTTATCCAATCCCAAGTGGTCATCCTTAAACAATTTACCTATGAATAAAATTAAGTAAACACAGGAGGCTCTGTGTGTGTGTTTTAGTGTGTGGGTGTCAAGAATTCCTTTTAAAGAAGGGATCATAAGTTTTGAGAGGGACTCTGTGTCTGGGGAAAATGGGTTAAGTTAGAAAAGGAGATTAGAGAATGGAAATGATATAAAATACTAATGTATGAATTTTTCAGTCTTTTAATTGAAAAATGAAAGTATTTTAAAGTTCTCAGCACAAAGAGGAAAAATAATAATATAAGAAGTCAGATTGATATGATAATTTAATTATTAGCTTTCACTTACACCATTCTAAAGTTGGAAACATGAGAGCAAGTTTATAACTATGACACGAGTTCCATGATGTCTTAGAGTCTTACATGTTCATCAAGAACTACAAACTTGCCTGGCGGTGGTGGTACACGCCTTTAATCCCAGCACTCAGGAGGCAGAGGCAGGTGGATCTCTGGGAGTTTGAGGCCAGCCTGGTTTACAAGAGCTAGTTCCGGGACAGGCACCAAAGCTACAGAGAAACTTTGTCAAAAAAGAAAGAAATACAAACACTGTCATGGATACAGTGAATGTTTTCATGGACCACATGAACAGTAATTATGCCGCAAGCAGCAGTTTAAGCAGTGACCAACTTGAATTCTACATGCCTTCACAGGAGGCTTAGGTCATTGACTGCATCTCATTCCTGGGTCTCAGTACTTATTTATTGCTCTACATGATAGACTTGACTTTCATCATCCCTTCTATTTGTGTTTACAAAGGCCTATTAACTCTGTGAAGTCTTAACGTGAGTCTCTCTTATCTCATTGACAAGTGTGAACTTCTGTGTCTAATAGATCCATATTTATATCCATGTGCTACCACTTGTGAGTAAAATATCTTTGGTAAGTTGTCTTAGTCTTTATTTTTACATTTTGTGTGTTACTTGGTGACACATTTTGCATATATATTCATATTCTACTACATGGTGTGGTGGGAATGTGATATGCGCCCCCATAGGTTCATGTGCTTTTCCACTAGGCCCCCAGCTGGTGATGCTGTTCAGGAAGATTTTGGAACCATTAGGTACTGGCGCCTTGTGGGAGGAATGAGTACCAGAGAAAACAGACTTGAGGTTTTACAGCTCATCGTACTTCCTGTTTACATCTTGAGTGTGGACTAAATGTGAGCAGCTACCTCAAGCTCTTGCCACCTTAGCACCCCTGTAGGAAACACCATGCAGATAAGTGAGGAATAATAAGACCACAGCAACAACGGGTGATATTCATAAACCAACTCTTGTAACCATGGAGTGAATCTAGATTTCCCTTATTTGTGGAACACCATTATTCCATTGAAATTTTTTTTTAGAAAACTGAAGGGAATTTAAGCTTGAGAAGTATGGTTGAGATATGTTTAAATGCAGAGTGGAGTATAGATTTTTCTGCCTTATAAATTATTGACACTATGTTTATAAATTAATAGATAATGAAACTAATGGTAATAAAAAACACTATCAATAAAATTTTGTTCTCCTTCCTATATGGCAAGAACATTCTAACAGCAAGAAATGAAACTAAGGCAGCAAACGTTTGGCCCCTGTGCCTAAAGCACTCAGGGAGAATCCCAGTACTCCACCATGGCATAAAATGAGCATGGTAGAAAATGGCTCACCTGCAATCTCAATAGATAGTGGATACAGGCAGGAAGATGAGGAGTCCAAAAACATTCTTGGCTGTATATTGACTTGGAGACAAGACCAAAATACATAAGAAACCATTTTTTTTTTTAGAAAAAAAGTCTGAGGTGTTTTTTCATTTATGAAATACTAAAATTCTCACCCAGTTCCATTGATGAATTAATATTACTACCTTTTCATAAAAAATAGAATAAAGAAACAATGTTTTGATTAATTGCCTAATAATGTCAGAAATAGAAACTTGTAGCTCAAATTCAAGCATAGAAATTCTGACCCAGTTTTCTTCCTTCCTTCCTTCATTTTTTACTTCCTTCCTTCCCTCCTCCTCCTTCTTCTTCCTTCCTTCCTTTCTGCCTCCCTCCTTCCTTTCTTTCATATCTTCCTCCCTTCCTCCCTGTCTCCCATTTGCCTCCCTGCCTTCCTCCCTTTCCTCTTTCCTTCCAACTTTCTTATACTTTTGAGGTCCTGGAGATAAAACTCAGGCTCTGATACATTCTGAATAACTATTAGAATACTGAGTTAACCCCAGCTTCATGGCCTTAGGACTTAGAGATCACTTTATACTGTCTAATGCATGTTCTTCTATAATTCATTGCTGGTAGGAATACTCAAAGTAAGAGTTCCACATAGGTATATGGCCATCATTGACAGAATTTAACAGACGAGGTTTCGAGACTTGGCTCAATCTGGATTGGATTTTTTTATCATGGGGCACACAGTGTGACTCCTTTACAGATGAGTTTGTAGAGTATAAAGCAGGTACGGACAGTTCTTCTTTTCTTGATGTTTGATACTGATGAGGAAGTTGAAGCAGCAATAATTTTTCTGCATAACACTTAATCAAATATTGTGATAATGGTTATTACACTTTAAAACACTGTTAATTAGAATATTTCTTATTTTTGGCAGCTAAATAAACTTCTCTATTGCTGTGTAGAGTCACACATTATGGCATCGCAATATAACTGAAAAATTAATTTTCTTGTTGGACAACTAGAATATAAAAGAACAAGTAATAATCTGCTAATTAATGACAGGGACATAATGAGTGTTTTTTATTACATGTAGCCTTTCGTTTCATATATACGCATATATGTGGAAGACAATGTGTACAGACTCCAGGAAACTGGCAGACAGGCTCTCTACTAGTGAGTAGTTTCTGTGAAATATTAAAGGAAAATGTGCTAGCATAGCCTTTGCAGGAGACCATGTGTACATGGAGTGAAAGAAGAGAGCATTGTTCTCAAGGCAAAATGTCAGTCAGATTAATTGACTTTATAGCAGACATGCTGACCTGAGACCAAGCAGCACATAAACCCCCTTCTATTGACTCTGGGATACAGTTCTTCTCATGTGATGTGCTGTCATATGCACTTTACAGCCACATTACATAGAAAATAACCCAAGTATTCGCAATCTCTTCTATCTGCTCCCAAAATAAGACGAATATTGGTGTGGGAGAATTGTCTATATTCTGTCAATCATGTTTTAAATAAACGCCTATTGGGCAGTCAGGAAGTATAGGTGGGACAACCAGACAGGAAGTAAAGGTGGGTCAATGGGAACAGGAGAATGCTAGGAAGGAGGAAGCCCATTCCTCCCCAGTCCTGCCCAGACCACCGAAGAAGCAGGATGTGACCTGCCCTGCTGAAAAAGGTACCGAGCCATGTGGATAACATAGATAAGAATAATGGGTTAATATATGTTATAAGAGCTAATAAGAAGCCTGAGCTAATGGGCCAATCAGTTTATAATTAATGCAGACTTTTTGTGTGATTTTCTTTGGGGCTAAATGGCTGCAGGAACTGGGTAGGACATAAACCCCAACAAGCAGGCCCTCAAGTTACACAATATTTTAAATATTTACTTAGTAGGTACTTACTAATCATGCATGCCCTAGGGACACAGAGATTGTGACTAGTCTGAGCTGATATGTGCTCTCAGAGTAAGAACCCAATGAGGTTTCATATGATACTTTCTTTTCAAATATATTTGTTTAATTTAAAATTAGATATGTAGAGTTCATGCCACATTTCCATTGGAAAGTTTTTCCCAGGTGTTGTATTGTCCAGAGCAAATGAGGCTGTAGAGAAAAGTGAAATCACCTTTGCTAGCCTCCTGCCCAGAGTAAAAGTCTGGTTTGTGGCTTGTCAGTGCCAAGAAAGCAAGAGAATGAATGACAAGGAAAGAAGGAGACTAGCGTTATAACACCTTTATTTCTCAAAAGAAGGAATCGTTCCCTGAGACTGAGACAGAAAACAGCTAAGAGTTAGGCTCCCTTAACTTCCTGGTGACATAAATTTACTTCTTGCTACACCAATGGAAAGAATATGCCCCAGGCTAGCACTGCTTAAACCAGGAAGCCAAGGACCAGAGCAAGCTCCTAGCAAACTCTGTTTCCAAATGCAGAGATGTCCCACAAAAATACAGAAACTGTTCACCACCAGTCATCATCAGGGAAAAGTAAATGAAAGCCATAAGAGACCTACCAGAATGCCTGCCACCCAAATGAGCAGCAATTACTTGCATATTACACTGAGGATGGAGAGAAGAAAGAGTTCTTGCTCACTGTTGGCAGAAATGTAAATTGCATTGTTATGAAAAGCTGTGTGGAGATTCCTCAAGATATTAAAGCTACTGTTGGGATGTAGCAATCTCACTACAGAGAATATATCCAAAGGGAGCTGAAAGAGCTTCAAAGGGGCAACACTAGATGCATTTGTACACTGGCTTGCAAAGCATCATTATTCATAACAACCAAGATATGAGATTAATTTAGTGGTTCTTAAATAGATAACATGAGTAAGAAAATATATATTGGCGTCAATGAGGTGCCTTAGGGTAAAACTGCTTACTGTCAAGACTGACTACCTGAGTTTGATACCTTGGACCAACATGGTAGAAAGAGAAAAGTGGTTTCTACAAATTGTTTTCTGTCCTCCTCAAGGTTACCATGGCAAGCATACATGTACATACACACACACACACAAGTGTGTAAAAATGTAAAGTTATTGTTTAATAGTGACACACAGTGGTATCGTATTTAACTTCAGAGAATCCTGTTCTCTGTGATAATGCAGAAATTAGAGGAAGTTCTATCAAGTGAAATATGCCAGGCACATAATCACAAATACATGATGATTGTACTTATATATGATATGCAAAAACAAAAACCAAAAACTGTTAACTTTCTTGAGTCAGAGAATGGAATTATAATGGCCAGTCACTTTGAAGGTGTAGACTCAAAGACAGACTCATCTAATTGCAATGTCAATTAGATAGGAGAAATAAGTTGGAGACATCTTGAAAGTATGGCATATGTGGCTGAAAAATGATGTAATGTGTGGTGGTTTGAATAAGAATGATCCCCATAGGTTCTTATGTTTAAATACCTGATCCTAAATTGGTTGCCCTGTTCGGGTAGGTTTAGAAGGTGTGGATACTAGAGGAGGTGTGTCACTGTGGGTGGATTTTGAGTTTTCAAAAAGACTTGAACCATTTCTAGTTTGCTCTCTGCATTTTGTTTGTTGTTCAATATGTAAGCTCCAAGTTGCTATTCTGGTTTCCATATCTGCTACCTGCTGCTATTCTGTACCCATTAATATGGACCCTAACCTTCTGGAACCATAAGCTCAAAATAAATTTATCCTCACTAAGTGGCTTGACTGTGGTGTTTTAACACCAACAGAAAGGTAAATAGGGCATAATATAGCTGTTTAAATAGCCACAGAGGTTTTAAGTATTTTGACTACAGCATTAAATCTGTAATGCAATGTATATGTTATTTAGGTTTGCATAGCCATGTAAACTACTATTTACCAAGCCAATGTGTTATATACTATATACAATTTATTAATAAATGTTGCAATTCTTTTCCTATGATCAAAGAATTAACTCAAATAGTGTGTTAGGGATCTTTTCCAAAATAGTGCACTGCATAATTATATTCAGGGGTTCTCACTCAGCTGTTCCAAAAGATTTATAGATAGGTTCTCTTGAGTAAATGCCACACAGGCACAGTTAGAACCATATTGTCTGATTATATTTGCCATCATTGTTTCCTACAACAAACACCTCATTGTCCATAGTAATTTTATTTGCACATGGATGTGATAGGTGCATTATTTTCTATTTCTTGCAGATGTGCTGTGGTCAGCAGAACTTAAGATATCTTAAATGTCTCTATAAGCTGAAGGAAATTTCCAGGTGTGAGTGCATCTAGATCATGATCTTTTGCACACTTGACTCCTAGTGAGAAAAAAGTGTGTCACAGATCTGAGTTATCTAACCTGGCGTCAGGGCATAAATACACACAGAGATGAATAAAACTTAGGCAAGGAGGCAGAACTTACAAAAAAAAAAGATATATTTTTTGCCAACAGCTCATAAGTGATGCTATTTTATTACCCTCTAGTGGTATTCCCAGAGCAAATACTGTAAACTAATGTTTACAGTAAAATTACTGTAAACTTATGTTTTGTAATTCTGGATGCAATGGTAATCAGGAAATATTATGATACAGGAATCCAGGGCATAGTAGGATGGAAATCCACATGTTCTTCTTAGCCTACGGCTGTTGTAGAAACCTAGTGACATATGAGGGAAAGGAGGTTACAAACAGATGAATTATGAGCAAGTTAGAAAACACCTTTATACTCTGTCAGTCACTTTAGGTTCTCTGGGAATTCTTGCACTGGAAGGCCGGGTGTGTAGAATAGAGAGAAGATGCAGAAATATTGTTCCTAGGTGTGCTTCCTTTCTCGGGGCTGAAAAGCAGCGGTTTGACTTCTAAGAACATATGAGGGATAGGATGAGAGTTATCACCTTACTCACCATGAAACCCAGAATCTGAGTATGTTACAAAAATCAAAACCTACACAAACTCATCTTAATAATAAAATGATTAACCCTCATTGAATAAGACATATCCCTCAGCCGTATGCAATTGCCAATAGTGTTTATTGCTTTGTAATTGTTATATGAACATATTTAAACATGAAATTAATTAGGCCGAGCTTGGGGAATCCTGGTATCTTTGTTGCTTCCTCTATACAGGTAATTGAAATTCTACCCAGTTACAAGTCTGGCTGTTTTCTCTTGCATCATGCAAACTTTCAATTTCAGCAAGATCTGTTGGTTGGAAGCTCATGAAGCAATTGCTGGAGTTAAGTACAGCCCCGTATAAAATGACAAGGATGTGTGTCACACGCTGTGAGGATGTCTGGCCAGTTCCTAGACCTCAGTATTTCAAGAAATAGGATCCGTGGCAGGTTTAAAAGAGATCAGCAAGAGAGCTGGAGGACGTGGGTCCAGGAATCCTCATCACACAAACAGAACGATGATGAAATGGAGATATCATCCTCTGCTTTGTTGGGAAGGATATCACTTTAGAGCTGTAGCAGACTACAGCTTATTTTGTACTTCTTTCAAGAAAATGAGCCTTCTAAACTAGGATAATCAAGAAATTATTAAATTTTCTCACAGAAGGAGTTTGATGAATTTTCAAAATATTTTTCCTAAGCCCATCTTAGTTATAAATCTGTCACCTTTTGAAAATAAACAATAAGATTAGTAACAACAGGATATCTCTTAAAGCTCAATCATTGAAGCAAAGGAAAACAATATTTATAGCAAATAGCTGCATGTGAATAAGGTAAATATGAAGAAAGTGAAAACAAAGCGAGAAAGCCAAACAAACCACACATGGGATAATATTATGAATGAGTCGGGCTGTGAATAATGCTTCTGCTCTCAGGAAATAGCAAAATGATACATTGGGAGACATTTTCTGTTTCATGGAGTTTTTCTTACGCTAAAATGAATGTGAAGTTAAGGGATGAAACAAGGAACTAGAAAGCAGAATTAATCGATGTAGTATTTGCTTAAAATGAGCTGGATGATTCAAGAAGAAAGCAGACTGAAACAAAAGTAATAAAATATAATTAAACATGATGATTTCTGTACATTGAAGAAAGGAAGGCATGAAAAGGCACTGAAATGATTTGTGTTCTCCCTTGCCATTTATATTGATGGCATTTCTAAGGCTGTTCAATACTGAGAACTAATAAGCTTCACCAGTAATAGGGTTGATCTATTCCCTCCCCCCGCAACCTATTTTATCACAATCTCTTTTTTGGAGATTATAATTTAATTATAACATTCCCCCCCATTCCTTTCTCAAAACCCTCTCATATACCCCTCCCTACTCTCCTTCAAATTCATGATCTCTCTACCCACAGAAACAACTAATCTGTCTCATAAGAATTCACAGAATCTGAATCAATAACTAGGGAACCTGCATGGGACTGACCTGACCTAGGGCCTCTACAAATATGTGACAGTTGTGTAGCTTGGTCTACTTGTAGGACCACTAACACTGGGGACAGGGGCCATCCTTAATGCTTTGACCGGCTCTTGGGAACCTATTCCTCATACTGGACTGCCTTACCCAGCCTTAATATAAAGGGAGGTGCCTAGTCTTACTGCACTTTAATATGCATGCTTTGTTAATACCCATGGGAGGCCTGCTCTTTTCTGAACAGAAACGGAGGGGGAGTGAATGGGGAACAGAAGGGAGGGAGGGGAAGGGAACTGAAGAATAGGATGGAGGGCAAACTGAAGTCAGAATATAAAATAAATAAATAAAATTCAAAAAAGCTAATTGTTATTGCTTGCATATATATACATACACACACAAAAACACACAGACCTGTTCAGTTCTTATAATACTACTATACTACTAGTATGTATTTTTTCAGGGCTGACCTTTTGGTTTTGGACAAAAAAATGGGGTGTTCTTTCGTTAGTTGCCTATAGATTTTTGCATAAGTAGGGTTGATAACTCCTGTGCTTTTCCATCAAGTTTGGCAAGTTCATTGGTGTAATAAATCAGCTCACATTTGGTCAGTCATGATAATGTTGGTGAAAGTTTATGGGTTTAGATCCTGATACTTGGGAGACACAATCTCACAGTCAACTCACTGATCCTCTGGCTCTTTCAATCTTTTCTCTTTCTCTTGTGCAATATTTCCTGGTCCTTAGGAATAATAGTGTTTGCGTATGTTCATCGAGATGGGTTCCACAACTCTGGTGTTTTGATTGAGTGTGGTCTTCTGCAATGATCACTGTTCATTGCAAAGAGGTTCCTTTGATGAGATTTTATGTACTTTTAGTCACATATGATTTAATTTGCCATAGAAGAATGGTAAGATTGAATGTGTTAAGGTAAAATATAGGCAACAAGAAGGATTACTTAAATAAGAAAGAGAGAACAGAAATACAGAGAAGATAAACACAGAAACAGAGAAAGATAGATTTAAACATATTTGAAGTAGACTCAGCATTACTTGCTCTTCCTGTCTCTGTCTCTACTTCTGTCTCTCTTTCTTATACACACACACGCACACACAACTATACTTATAGTGATATTGTATTTAGGTTTTAATAAATAAGGTTTGCCTGACTATCAGAAGGTAAAACTAAGATCCTAGAGGCCAGACAGCGGTGGGGCACACACCCTTACTCACAGGATTTGGGAGACAGAGGCAGACAGATCTCTGTGAGTTCAAGGCCACTCTGGGCTAGACAAGATCAATGCAGAAAAAGATCCAGGTATTGGTAGCTCATACCTTTAGCACCTTTAATCCCAGGACTAGGGAATCACATGCCTTTAGTCCCAGCACTATAGAGGAATATAAGGCTGGAAGAGATAGGAAATCCTTTTTTTCAGTCTGAGAATTTCTTAGACATAACAGCTCTCTAGTGACTTAGTTGCTTTGCTTTTCTGATCTTCAGGTTGAACGCCAATATATGTCTCTGGATTTTTATTATTTGTGCGACATATGCTCTCAAGCAAAAAGCCAATCAATAAAATAAAGCAAGAATTATAATACAACTACAAGAATGTGTTTCTCAAGCTGAAAATGAAAACAAAATTCTTCAAATTACCTACCGAAAGGTGTTTCAGCATAGAGAAAAAGATTTTAAAACGCTTCAAAAGAAATGAAATGCTCAAAGACAAAAGTCAAATAAAATGCCAAACTGGTTAAATCACCTAAAAGAGACAGCAATTTTGTTGTCAGGATTTTATGAAAAGTAACATTGCATGATAAAAACAGTGACTCCGTCACAGGCCTGAGAATAACAATTGGGTGAAACATATTCTGTTCATCTATGTGAACTCTCAGAGAAATACTTCAAAGACATACTATTTTCAGGATCCAAGAACCTAGGGAGGAATCCTAAAGCAGATCCTAAAGTGATCTCCAAAATTTAGACATTCACACACACACAAATAATTGTGAAAGGAAATTGTTAGAAGTGCTTTCTTTGGATGAGGTATTGAAACTCATAGAACAGCAGTATTTGTGAAATCTTAGGTTCAGTGCTCATCATCTTTAGAGTAACTATAAAAATGATGAAATAGTTTCAGAGAAACCCAGAAAACCTAAGGCTGGTGAAATAGGATTACTGGATGAAATAAATTCCTTCGTCTCAAACAGTTGTCTTGATCAGTTTTGGATGTATTCTCCCACATCAAAGACTTGTCTGTATGTCTATATGACATACAAAGAGTAGTACCTGTGCATTTGTGCAATTATGAACAGAGAAATATTTATCACTGGATACTTGAGACATTGATACTAGGTATAAATAAATAAATCAACCAAAAATTAGAAAATTAAAAGTAAGCAATAAGACATGGCAAATGGAACTTTCATAGGTTCCAGTGCATATTTGGTATTTCAGAACAGCACTGTAATCAATATCTCTCCTCTTGATGACTTTGCAGATCTTTACAAATGGAAAATGAAGACTAAGTATTTTCAGACACTAAGACTTGCAAGCATTCATTCATACATATACACGTGTACATGCACACTCACAAACACATACACAGAGGCTGGATAATTTATTAGTGCAAAGCATGGAAGTAAATCACTATCTATTATTTAGTTTACCACTGGGTCAATAAAGCAGAGACTGCAATAATCATAAGAACAATGAATGCAGACTTTGTCAAATTAGGAAATGAGTGAACAATTGAAAAGGGTGGTAAAATCATATCCCTGAAAGGGTCGAATCTCATTTCCATATTGCTACACTATATAGTTCAGAATATTGAGATTTACACAGAATATTACAAACCTTTAAAGAAAGCAAGTTATTGCCCATATACAAGGGGTGGCGGTAGAGACCTAAATTAGCAAAACTTTCCTTGAAGAAGCCAGACATTAGACTTAACAAACAACATTTTAAATGAACTAATTTAAAAGCATAAAATGCAAAAGAAAATAGGAAGAAGCAAAACAATTCAAATATCTCACCAGACACTGCATGTCATTCAGAAAATATAAAAAGAAAAAAAACACAGCTTGGATTAAAATTTTTATTAAAGTTCATGCTCAGTACCCTAATCCTATTCAGTTATTTAAAAACATGGACATCATTGGGGAATTTAGTACTCTCATTATCCTACACTAGTGTAATCCTCAGTTCCAAGATGCCCTTCCTTAAATCCACAGACAAGTATTGCTCTCACCCCTCATCAAAAGAAGCTCCTTTTGGCAGCACATTTGGACCGTTACAGATATCCACAACCTGTCAACTGCAGAGAAAAACTCAGTACTGGATACCCTAGATGTCTTTCTCCAACTGCTACATTGAAAATGAGACACCTACACCTATATATACATCGTACCATGGAAGAAGGGGTAGAAAGTTTGTAAGAGTCAGAAGACCAGGGCATCTGCTCTGAGATAGTGCTTCTGCATATGGTAGGCAGCCACACCTAGGGAATCATAATGATAGGTCCTTAAACAAGATTTGTATAAAGACAACATCAGTTGACATCCCAACACAAATGGACAGAATATCACAAGAGAACAAGCAATGAATGGCTCCCTGGAGAATTTCTTCTCCATGAACAAGATCCTGTGATAGTTTATACAATCTCAAGTGGTCAGTTCTAAGGATATACATATAGAAGCAATACTAAATGGATGGCTCAGCTTTATTTATAGAGTGTGTGTTGGGGGGAAGGTGGTGTGGACATGATATAAATAGTAAGTAATTGTGAATGAAATTATCAAAAAGTAAAATAAACATAAAAAATTAACAAAAAGGAATTAGCAATCAGTGTGAACCAGAAGAGGCATCCATGAATGAGAATACAGGGTAATTAGGATTATTTAACTTGAGATTAGATGTTAAAAATGATTCATAAGAGGGAACACAATATTGGAGTCTTACGAGATGCGATTAATACATAACACACACATCACTGAAAGGCCCAGGAAGGAAGTAAAATGAGTGAGGAACAGAATGAATAATGGAGAAGTGATGAAAGCCATTAAAATATGAATCCACATCCGAGAATCTCCAAAAAGTCTAGTGGGATAAATGTAATGAAACCTGTATTTTGATAGATCATAGGCTGCTAAGGCCAAAGAGAAACATTAAAATAAGCAAGTGTGACTTATCACATACAAAGGATACCTCAGTGGCTGAATAATAGATAATGTCTCATCAGAAACTATGGAGTATAGAAAGTAATCAGGTGGATTGTCCAAAGTGATGAGAGAAAAAGGTCATTGAAGGAGAATTTTATATCTTGCATAACCAACTCTCAAAGTTAAAGGAGATGTTGAAATATCTCCAGATATTTAAGAAACAGCATTATTAGTATCTAACACAATCTTGTAATGAAATATCAAAGGGAATATTTCAAACAAATAAAACATGTAAAAATAACTATGCTGTTGACATAAACATTAGTGTAGACACATTAGTATCAAGTAACATTTTATTTGAGATTTTATAAAGATAAATTCATAAAATATAATATAGAGATTTTATAAATTCATAAAATATATACTTATAAAATATAAAATGTATCTTTATCTATAAAGTTAAATATTTTATCTGAGATTTTTATTTTAAAAAATATCACAGAGATATGGGAATAAGCATATAATTGTAAAGAAACCCAGGGACTGGAGAGATGGCTTACTGGCTAAAGTATATTCTCTACAAGTCCAGAGTTTGGTTCCCAGCACCCTTGTTAAAAGTTAGGTGTGATGCTATGATTGTAATTCTAGTGCTGGGGAGGCAGAGATAGGAGGATCCCTTGGAACTGACCAAATAGTAGAACCTAATTGATTAGTCTCATAATCAAGTTTGAGTCTCTGACTCAAAACCCAACAACAGCAAACAATAAACAAAACAGAATAAGTACATTGCTCCTGAAGAACAATACCCAAGGTTGGTATCTGGCTTCTGTATACACGCATGTTCACACACAACCACTCACATATGTTCACCTGCATATGCACAAATGTGCATGACCCCTCATAAAGAATATCGAAGAACATGAGAACTTTATATTAAAAATATGCTTGCTGAATAGGCAATGGTTGCATATGCCTTTAATCCCAGCACTCAGGAGGCAGAGACAGGCAGATCTATGTGAGTTTGAGGCCAGCTTGGTGTGCAGAGAGTTCCAGGACAGTGAGATTAAACAAAGAAACCCTGAATTTAAAAACAAACAAACAAACACACGCACACACACACACACACACACACACACACACACACACACACACACACATATTCATCCACAGTTTTGGCAGCACTATTCACAGTAGTCAGTATGTAGAACCAACACTGAAATCTTTGGTGTAAGAATAGGTAAAGAATAAATGAAATATCTATATAAATAAATATGATACTGTCACTATAAAAACAAAGTCTGTCATTTGCACCAACATAGCAACTACAGAATACTACATTAATTGACTCAAGTAAGTCACTGAACTACATAAACCATATGGCCTCAGTCACTTATGTAGAAAATATATTAATTTAGTAGGAGTATGAGATGAAATGTAGAAGGAAGCCTTGTAGAAGAGTGTATGGAGTTGGATGATGCATGCTGCACACTTATAAGGAAGTATAGTGATTATAGTTAACTTATATAATTAATCAGAAAAATGTAAAATGCAAAAGCAATCTGTCTACTATTGCAATAAAGTTGCATTTGTTAGAAATTGATTATTAGAAATTTATGTGTCAGTTGCAACTCCCAGAATAACCACTGAGTGAGAACTGAAGCAAAAAACAGTAAATCAAGGAAAATTGGAACAAAACAGAACATATTTTATTATAAAGCAAAATGATAACAGAAGGATAGAAGAACAAAAAAATCCATCTAAAACAAGGAGAAAAATGTCATTATTGGACTGAATGCACACTGATTGCTGCAATTAAGCTGAAAATTATTTTCCAAATATGCACCTTATTGTCCCTGCAGTGTAGAGAAATACAGGGAATTGCAGGAAAAACAAACTACCCACTTTCCATAAAATTAATTGCCCAAACAGGCTTAAGAGACAATTTATTTTATTCTTCTCCCCAAATCCTTTGCTTTTGCAGCTTGAGCTTCTTTATTGTCCGTAGATATGTTTTATGCATGTAAAAGATGTGCAAGTATTTGTTCTTACTTTTTCTGTGTGGTTTTCTCTTGCTGGCCCTTTGTTTGGTTGAATATGAAAAGGCAACAGCAATTATTTGAAGAAATTTTAGTTGAGTTTCATATACAGTTTGGTCAGAAAACTACAAATTCAACAGTTTGTCAAGAGAGAATTTTATAACATTTGAAGTCACACTATTTCGTCTTGTATATATTTTGTAATATGTAATTTTAAGCATAGTTTCAAGTGTGGCACCATTATCTACATACCTTTATTTTATAACAATATTGAAAATCCCAAGAATGGATTGTTTGAATAATTGGCCATTTTTCTTTACAGATATTTTCTGTAATAACTTACGACACTTGGAAGAAAAGCCTGGTATTTCTTTTGCTCTAGTACAGGAAAACACAAGAAAGAAAGATATTGAAATATCCTTCAGGAAGTAATAATCTTTACTCCAGTTTGATTTACAGTTAATGATGGTAAGTTCTTAGTGATATTCTCAATCAATCTTAGAGCTGTGAACTAGATATACAACTCAGTTGTAGAGTGATTCCCCACCATGGCAAGTGCTTAGCATTCAGTCCCCATCAATACTATCAAATGAGCAAGGATTTGGCGTGTATCTCTGATAGAGGAGTGTTTACCTAGCATGTATGAAGCATGCCATAAATGCTACGGTGGTTATTTACACAATATCATCATTCAAGATTACATGAAGATCAGAAACTCAAAGTCACCCTCAGCTAAAAAGCAATTTCATGGCCAGGTTGGGATACATTAGATTTGGTCACAACCTGTATTTTGACATGAATTTAACTTCCACCCAAACAAAGCATAATTGTAATCTAGTCAAATGCAATACATATGAAAACTATTATATACTATCTTTAATACATAAAAAAATACCAAAATCTTTTCTTTGCTCCTCCCACTGCAATCAGACTACTGCAAGCAGTCTGGGCATACTGTGAAGTTCTGACCTGCCTATAGTGAAACATTCCCAGAGAGGGGAAAGGCTCTTTGAGGCAACCATAAAAGGAACCCCAAAGGAACTAGTCAGTTTTAAGAATAGTCTATGAGGAAATATGTGTTCTAAATAATCGTAATTTTGTTTATCAATCAGATTCTTCTCACTAGGCATTCTTTCTTCCTACCAACAACCACAGGACCTAGGATCTGGGTGACATCTAGGAGCAAGCGGCAGACTTAAAGGATTAATGATGGAAATGAACAAGACAAAGCTGTCACTGAATCACAGTTTGAGGTGGCTCAAAATAAAAGGTCACCAGAGGATGCTAAGTGTCTTTCGCTATCATCTTCTGTTACTTTATTCCTTTAAGACAGGGCCTTGTATTTGACTGGAAGGTTGACATTTATTTAGACTGGATGGCCAGCAATCTCCTTGTATCTATTTACCTCTGCCACCGAACTCTGGGGGTTTGGGTACAGCCATCTCCAACCATGCCTGGCTTCTTATATCAGCGTTGGAGAGTCTAACTGAGGTCCTCATGCTTACATAGCAAGCATTTTCACCCACTGAGCTTTCACCCCATCTTAGATATGCAAACTTTTTTATAGTATCATAAATGTTCCATGCTTTAGTTATGCTGTTAAAAGCCATCGTTTATATTAAGTTCAAATGTAACTGAGATTCCTATATTTTTATTTGCTAACTTAGACAATCTTTTCTTATTTGTATATTACTTAAAATTGTTTGTAGTGAAGCCTACATTTCTTTTATCATAAATATTATTCTCATTTTATTATTTTCTTACATTTTTTGCAGTGTTATTCCTTATTAATTTTTAGCTATTTGGGAGCACCTAAACTTTGGATTGATTTATATATTCAGCAAAGAATTTGATATTGACGTATGTATTGCAACTGGATAATTTCTTAATAAGTGAGCTGGAACAACTTATTTTTTTAAATGGTTAATATGTTCTCATTTCCCATCCATGGGTGAGCAATGGGAGAAAGAACTTGATAGAGAGAGCCACTATGGGGTTAGAGAGAAACCTGGTGCTAGAGAAATTCCCAAGAATCCACAAGGATGACCCCAGCTAAGACTCCTAGCAACAGTGGCCTACCCTTGTAATTAGATTGATGAATACCCCCACTATCATCATACAGCAACTGACAGAACCAGATGCAGAGGTCCACAGCCAAATACCAGACTGAGCTTCAGGGGTCCAATGAAAGAGAAGGAGGAGGGAATATATAAGCAAGGGAGGTCAAGATCATGACGGAGAAATCTACAGACAGTTGGACTAAGCTTTTGGAAAATTATGAACTCTAAACTGACAGCTGTGGGCTTCCATGGGCTCAAACTAGGCCCTCCATATGTGAGAGACAGTAATGAAGCTTGGACTATACGTGAGGTCCCTGGCAGTAGGACCAGGATCTATCCATTGCACATGAACTAGCTTATTAGAGCCCATTGCCTATAGTGGGATGCTATACTCAGCCTTAATACATGGGAAAACTCTTGCCCCTGCCCCAATGTAATATGCCAGACTTTATTGACTTCCCATGGAATCCCTTACCCATTGGGAGGAATGAATGTGGGGTGGGCTAGAGAGGAGGCAGGGGAAAGGAGGAGGGGTTGGGGGCAAGGGGAGAATTGTGGATGAAATGTAAAATGAAATAAAAATTAAATTAAAATAAAAAATGGTTAATATGTTTCCTCTCAAATCTTTCATTTTATATTATCATTTTATTTTAAAAGTTAATCTTTATTAGTTTGTGGGTATGACTGTTTTATCTGTATGTAGTGTGTATGCACCACATGCTTGCAGTACCGTGGGCAGCCAGAAGAGGGCATAAGAACCGAGTTACAGAGGTTGTGCATTGCCAGAAGGGTGCTTGGGATGGGATCTGGATTGTCTGGAACAGCAGTCAATGCTTTTAATGACTAAGCCATCTCTCCAGTCCCTTAAACTATTGTTTACTGCCTATGAGCTTAAATGTTTTTCACATTGATTTTTTTTTGTTTTTATAGTTTTCTTTCCCTACCACTTGTTCATTTCTTTCTTATTTTCCTTCTTTCTTTCTTTTTTTAATACCGTTCTACTAGCAATTTTGTGGCTCATATTGAGGGAGATTGCTATGGGATTCTATTGCTCCTAACTATTTGTATTGGGTGGTCCACTATATAGGTCCACCTCCATCTCCAGGATTTGGCTACTACTGCTACTTACAATAAACCATGAGGGAAACTATTATTCTGCTATCAGTAGACCAAGCCCCAGATGCAGTCTACATCTGTTTGGGATGTTTTTACAAACAACAAACATTTGTGTTATCAGTCTTTAGAAAAAAATTCCTAAAATATCCAGCTTATAACTACTGTGTCTTTAATGTTATCTCTAACCAATAAGCAGAGTCACCTCTCACACAACCTAGTACATCAAAAGTCATCACAATGGACTGCTGCAGTGAGGGAAAATAACTATCATGGAATATATTAATTCTGAAATATTTCCAAAATTCATAAAGATGGGACAGAGATAAAAGTGAGGAAAGTGACTGAGAAACTGTGCAAATAATTTCATTTCACAAAATTTAAATACACAAAGTATTGCATAGTAAAACATGGATCAACATCACACCAGAGTATTATGTTATATTACTATAACTAGTAACATGTGATTTATATTAAGGAAGTATTCTTTGATGACCATGAAGCTGCAGGAGCTGCTATATAAAGATGAAAGACTATGCCAGCAAGATGGCTCAGTGGCTAAAAACACTTACCATGCAAGACTGATGACCCTGAATTCAATCCCTGAAACCCTCCATGGAAGGAAAGAACTGAATCCCAAACATTGTCCTCTGACTTCCACACAATTAGCATTGCATACAAGCATCCACATCCATGCACACACTTTATAGACATGCCTACCACCACCACCACCAACAACAATATAGTGAAATAGAATCTATATGTGAAAGCAACAGAAACTCCATCTTTAAGCTATGAGAACCTCATCCAACAGATTAACATAAAATCACTGTAATTATATTTTCAAAGACTACTTAATTATCAAAGAAAACTACTCATTAAAATTATAAATGAAGAAAGAGACCTTCAAAAGTTATGTTATTTGTTTTAATATGTGATAATTTACAACATCATCTATGTATCAATACTGCCAAGGTACTTCAGTTATCACGTTTTGCAGTTAAACAAAGGCATGTGTTTACTCTTCGTATTATCTGGGAATCGTAATTTCAAAGCAATTTGTGAAAACTTGAAAGTAGTGGAGTCTGTCATGTGCAGTCATCGACCATGTTCTGGTCTTAGTGCTTTTAGTAACCGTCCCTCCACACACACCTAATGAATTTCCATGGATATTAAAGCACTAAGTTCCCTACATGTAGTGGTATTGTTACATTACAAAAATAATTTGTGAATGAACACATTTCCAATAAAATGCTTCAGGAAATTAGAAATATTTTAACACAACAATGTATTTTTGGAATCAGCAAACAAGAAAATTATATTAAATTTTCTCCAATTATGAACAACATAATAAGAATTAGAAAATGAAAGCAAAACAAATGTTTGTGGGTAGTGTGTTCTATACAGTGCCCTTGGAAAACACCAGTGTACACTGGGGAAATATGTGTCTGTCCATTTACTGTCTTTATGATTCAACTCTACATCAATCTGGATACCTGATTTTAACTGCTAGAGACCATTGATACTATTATATAATATACTTTCAATTTCTTTGTTTTCTTGCACTACCCTGCTTATGTATTGAATAGCAGAATATAGAAGACTAAAAAAATTCTAAAACTAAATATTGAGCATTTCTTGAAAGGTCTCCACATGTTTTTGAAGATTAAAGAGTATTAATACAAAGTAATATGCTATCTGCAGTTACATTTTTCTAAGCATTGATTTAAATTCTCAAGGCTATGTTTTAGTCAGATAATTTAGAATATATTATCATTTACATATTTGCAGTAATATAGTCATAAATTTCCTCAAATGTGAAGAAACTTGCCTCTGTAGTCACTATTCTATTTGAAAATTCATAAAGTTGCTAACTTTTCTCTAATTACTCTGAAAGGTACTTATGTTCAGAAAAAAAGATAATATTGACTCTGGAGAGTAAGTTCAGAGGTTAGGGGTATTTACAGCTTCTGGAGATCCCAGGCCCTCTATAGAGCTATATGAGAATTACATATGCACAGGCACATATCCCACAACCAACAAAGACACAATTAAAAATTCAAAAATATTGCTGGGTCCTAAGGTGGATTGATTCCCAATTCTCTGAGAGACCTCCATACTGATTTCCCAAGTGATTGTCTCAGTTTGCACACCCACCACAATGGAAGAGTGCTCCCCTTGCTCCAAATCCTCTCCAGCATAAGTTGTCATTGGTATTTTTGATCTTAGCCTTTCTGACAGTTGTAAGATTGTATCTCAGAGTAGTTTTGATTTGCATTCCCCTGATGGTTAAGGATGTTGAGCAATGACTTAGGTGTCTTTTGGCCATTTGAAATTCTTCTTTTGAGAATTCTCTGTTTAGAACTGTACTCCTTTTTTGACTGTATTATTTGGTCATTTGATATCTAGTTTCTTGATTTTTTTCTATATTTTGGAGATGAGGATTTATACCTAGTGCTTAAACTGGCATCGAGGAGTACATGCTCTTTGGAGGGATACCTTGCTAAACCTAGATACAAGAGGAAGGGCCTTGATCTTTCCTCAAAGTGGAGTGTCAAACTTCGTTGACTTTCCATGGGAAGCTTTACCCTTTCTGAGAATTGGATGGGGAGGGCGGGGGGGAAGGTGGAGGAAGTGGGATGAGGAGAAGGAGTGGAAACAGGGATAGCTGTGTAAAATGAGAAAACATTGTTTTAAAAAATTCTTAATAAAAAGAAAAAAATCCAAAAATATAATCCTAAAAACAGTTGTTATTAATATTTTATAAATGTAAAGTAGTAAAAAATATGATTTTACATTAAAATGTATTAAAATGAATATTTTCCCATTTTAGGAGTAGAAGCAGCTCTCTTTAAAATTATGTGATAGAATATTAGTATTTTATGTCACAAACAGAAGTTCTTCCAAATTAATATTCCATATTATTAGATAAACTTATAAGTTTAAAAATGTCTATAATAGTTATTTGGGTGTTTAAGACACTTAGACGTGGCAAGAATATCATGAGAACAACTACTATTTTATTATTTGATTAAAGGATTACTCAACAAGATGGATCCCATGTCTGTTACAGGGCCAAGGATCTATGGCTAGTTAGGTAATAGATCCTGAGCAAGAACTTGCTAGTATTAGTGTGCTAAAGGGGCATAATATTACAGACTCCTAATAACTTATCCATAGGGGAATGCACCTCTGGAACCTCATCAGTGAAGCTCATTTCTGGAGGAGATGGTGATTAACACAGAGACCCACACTTGGTCAAGGTGTAGAGCATAAGGAATTGTGGAATATTCAGCCCTGAATGGGACATCTGTGTTACATACCCTCCTCCAGTGGTCGGGAACCACTGGGAACAAAGGAAGGAGGATTATAAGAGCCAGGTGTGGTGGATGAGTACAGTGTAACAATGTTTTCCAGACACAACAGGGTAGCTACCTGTATGACATAGCAGCTATGACAGCATGCAATACCTGATTGAAGGTGCAGGGAATTTCACTAATAATGATTACAGTGGTACATATTTCATAAAATATAATTCATAAAGTAAGAAAAGTTCCAGAAGAATGAAAGCAAGGAAGCATACCATGGCTGTCTCTAGATGTCATTTTGCAAATTTCCAAAACACTACACTTAGAGTAAAATATATGAATATAAGCTATAATATTGTTTTTATAAGCTAGTCTTAAGTTGAACTTTAGAAGATGCACTTTCACATTTAAATTTCATGATACTGTTAATTATAAATTATTTCTAATTTCTAAGATACATGAAAGAATGTTTTTTGCATTTCTATGGATTATGTTGAGGTTAAAAAAAGAACAGATTTTGTGGACTTTAAAATATGCCAGATGTGATTTTTTTCTGTGCAGTTTTATGGAACCAGAATCAATAATGATCTATGTAAATTGAATTAAGCCTGTTCTGTAGTGAGGGAATAGCCAAAATGACATTTAAATGCCTTTTCAAGTCCCAGATTTAAAATTTTTCCCATTATACTTAAGTTTTTAACAGCAAATGAGAAATCTGTATATATTACTGATTGGTTTGTATTATTTCACAGTAAAATGAAACACTTTATGCCCTCCAAAGCAGCACAGTTTCTTGGAATAGCTTTGCTGAATATTCCCCTGATCAATAATCATATTAGATCCAGCTTCATATGTCCCAAGTGCAGTTTTTTGGGCTGGTCTGCTTGTGTTAGTGGATGATTCTGATAGTGGCTGCTACCACTTCTCTAAGATGAGTAGCGAGTGGGTTATCTGTACCGGGATATTTGCATCACCTGGTACACCAGCAAGAGCCAAAATGTGCTCACTTTATATATTACACCATTTTATTTGATAGTTAAGTCACACATCTCAGTGAAGAATATACATTCTTTGATTATAGATATCTAGTACATATAGGAAATACAGCATTTCATTACATATAGGTGAGTAGAAGTACCTTGTAGAACTCAGTTTGTGAACTTGCATCTTTACAATAAGGACTGACACTACCTGTGGTCTTAGTCAGAGGAGGAAGATGACTAGGCATCCGATTTTGCTTATTCTAAAAATCAAAAAATTACCAAATATTTAAATTATTTTAAAGGATAGAGAAAATAGTTGTGCCTTTTAACTGTACACATTTATTACTGAGTTCACAATTCCTTAAAGAAATTATTGTGAAGTCAACTGTAAGGAAATGGGGATATGATGGAGAACAAAGAAAATGAACATGGCAATCCTAATGAAATCATAGGAGATGCTGCTTTGTGAAATAGAAGGCTAGCTGTTCTCTTACAGGGAAAGGCAGTCGGTGTGAGAGAATTGGGGCTAACCGTGTCAGTTCAGACTCCTCTGAAGGCTATGATATCCTTTCATCTCTAAGTGCAGGCTGGAGGTTGGCGAATTAGGTCGGTTCGATAAATAACCACGCCAGCTCAAGAACAGTTATATTTTAATGGTTAAAAAGGGGAAACTCACATTACAAGAGTGGGAGATCCGACATCCTATCTGTCCGGCGGACACCGTGCAGGGGGGAGGCACCTGGGTCCTCCTGGTTTTTCTACCTGGGCCCCAGGTAGCCACACCATAACTAGATGTGATTGGTTGATAGAGTTTTCCCATCATCTCCCTCTTTTGTCTAAACAAGATCGATCCAAACCCAATATAACTATATACAATAGGAACAGATACCAAATATAAAATTACAACAATAAACAATATTAAGCAAGGAACACATAACAAAAGTTTTACTAAACATTCTATTTCAAGGTGTCTAACTTGTTATTGCATTGAAATTAAGCTTGGCTAAATCATGAGGAAGGTAACTACAATTATCTAATCTTCAACTCCATCGAAGATCTAAGAAGGGAAACACTACGTGAGTGAACAGGAATTGCTGTCGAGAAACTTCCAAAATGTGCAACAAATGACAGAGACAACTGACTACCTGGGCAATCACCCAAAGTCTCATTTGCAATGTTGAAGCAACCAACTTTGGCTAAGGCCTAATGTAACTGACATACCATTTTCAAAGGCAAGAAACTTTTTAAAACTATCTTACCCTGATTTATTGGCATCAGTATAAAATGTACAGACTCCAGTTATTGGAGCATCACATACGATTTGAGGAAGAATCCAAGAAGCTCTCTTTATAAGGTTAAGCCTATCACTTTGGGGATAGTTGCTATTAATTTCTCCCAAAAAATTAGGACAAGCTCTTTGCCATGGTTCATTGTCTTCCCATAACTTTCTTATCTCACCAGTAGTGCTTAAGCATATTCTAAACTAACCTCTCTCCATTAGTCTGTATATTGCCACATGGCTGTGGCTTACCGGCAAAGTTTTAGCATGTTTGTCTCTGGTGGTGGCTTCATGGCTTCTCCTGACTCTGGCTTCTTTCTTCCAGCATTCAGTTTGGTTTTCCCCACCTAGCTCTGTTCTACCCTATCACAGGCCCAAAACAGCTTCTTTATCAGCCAATAATATTCACAGCATACAGAGGGGAATCCCACATCATCTAACATGCAAAAACACAAAATAAACATAAGTTGAGAGGTACAATCTTAACAACATAATTGAAACTGAGAGCAACTCATGAGACACATTTCATTTTGAAACTATTTAATTTCAAATTATTCCAAATAATTTAACCAATTATGTTTAATCAATCATACATCTTCACAGTCATACTTTACATCATCCTTTCTATCTATACCTTTAAGGTCAATTCTAATTGGATCTTTACTGAGGCTCAATTCATACCAAAGATGGTAATACCTTTGTTCTCACCTTATGTACTAGGCTACAAATCAAATAGGTGAGCGGATGTCTATGACATGGCTAAATTGCAAAGGGTAATTATCTTCAGAATATTTGCCTTCAGAAGCAGTTTTGAATTTGTTTCCCCCAGTGTAATTTTAAATTGTTCATATAGTGAAAAACAGCACAGAGGCAAATAAAAATTATGACTTCACACACCCATGGCTATCTATGTACAGAACCAAATCTTGGTAGATTTTGAGGGTTTTTTATGTATAAAATTGCATCATCTTCAAACAAATTTTGATTTCTTCCTTTCCTATTTCCCATTTTCCCCCTCCAGTTGTCATATACACTAGTTAAGACTTCAAGCAATCTATGGAACAGGTATGGAGGGGGTTGACGTCTTCATCTTATTTCTATTATTGAGTTTCTCTCCTTTTAGATTGATGATGGCTCTGGGCTTGATATGAATTTCCTTTATTATATTGAAGTATGCCCTTTATATCTCTAGTATCTCTAGGACTTTTATCATGAAGGGATCTGGATTTTGTCAAAGTCATTTCTGCATTTCATGATAATATACTGATAAATGCAGAAAAGACAAGTGAGCTAATTTAACTTCTTTTCATGCTGAAATGGCACAAAAATTCAATGATGTGAAAGAAAATAGTCTGTTTAGTAAATGGTACTCAGGAAACTGGATACTTATACATAGAAGGTGGAGCTAGCCTGTCACTCTTTCTCCATAAAAGTCAATCCAAGTGAAACAATACCCTTAGCTTAAGTTCTGAATCTTTGAAAGTTGTTAAGAAAGACTTATGGGTGGGGGACAACTTTAAAAACCAAGTATAGGTAATTACTTTATAAACAGAATGCCAATAGTTCAGAAAATAATAACAAAAAGTTGACAAATAGGATTGCGATTGCACTGAATGAAAAAGATTTTGTTTAACAAAGGAAAAAAATACCAAAATGAAGACAAAGGCTATAAAATATAAACTCATATTTTTCAGCTATTCTAATATTCTAATAGTCTTTAGAATACATATGAAGAAAAAAAGTAAAACTAAAAGGAAATAATGTACCCAAAATCTAATTGATGAATGGACAATTAAATTAAATGACACTCTTCTAAAGAAGCACAGATGAACAACAAATGTGCTAGAAAATTTTCAATGTCTTCAGTCATCAAAGAAATGCTAATCAAAATTTCTTTGTGATTCCTTCCAACTCTGGTCAGAATGGCTAACCACAGGAATACAAATGAAGAAGTGTGATTGAAAAGGAATATACTTCATAGTTTTGATTGTAAACCTAGTCTTTAATGGCTGAGTCATATCCAAAGTATACTAAATCATACTACAGGGGCATGTACTCAACTATTTTCATAGAAGGTTTATATGTATAGCCAGAGCCTCCAAACAACTTGGATGTCTCTCATCTGAGGAAGGGATAAAGAAAATGCCTGTATGTACACATTGGAATAAAACAATGGCTTTAGGAAATCTTCAGACAAATGGATGGAGCTAGAAAATAATTCTTCCTGAGTGAGGTAATCCATACCAAGAAAAAACTACATGACATGTACTCACTCATAAGTGGACATTAGCTGTAAAATAAAGGATAACTATGTTACAATCCACTGACCCAGTGAGATTAAGTAACAAGGAGTGTTCAACAGGGATGCTTGGATCTCCCTGGGAAGGCAAAATAGAAGAAATTTCATGAGTGAACTGTGGGAGGGTGGGAATGGGAACATGAGCAATCAGGATAGAAGGGATAGATGGGAAGAATACTCAAAGAGAGGAGACATTTTGAAGTCAGGTAGAAACTTGGTGCTAGAGAATCTCCCAGGGATCTACAAAGATGACTTCAGCTAAGACTCCTAGTGATAGCGGATATCTAGCCTGAACTGGCTGCCTCCAATGACTGAGTAATACTTCAAGTGGAGGGTTTGAGAAACCATCCCAGCCTCATAACTTTCCACCAACAGACTGTCCTGCCTGTGAGATATGTTGGGATAAGGGTGGCCTAGAGATTGAGGGAACAATCAACCAATTACTGGTCTAGCCTAAAACCCATGGCAGGTGAGTTATCCCACACCTGACAAAGCCTAGAGCACCGAGGCTAACAGGTTGGATGACCCAGATACCTAGGTAGAAATAAACATGACTGGAGAGAAAAAATGTCAATATAAAGATGGCTAAGGATATTCTGCTATACTTGTAGATTGGTGCTGAGCCCAATTGCTATCAGAGAGGCTTTATCCAGCAACTGATGGAGGAGTCAGAGACAGACCCACAGTCAAACATTAGGCAGAGCTCTGGGAATCCTGCAGAAGATGGGGAGAAAGGATCCTAGAAGTCATAACGGTCAAGGACACCACAAGAAAACTCACAGAATCAACTAACCTGGGCTTGTAGGGGCTCACAGAGACTGAATCAGAGAACCTACATGGGACTGACTTAGGTACTCTGCATATATTTTACAGTTGTGTAGCTTGATCCTCTTGTGAGACTCTTAACAATGGGAATAGAGGCTGTCTCTGACTCTTTTACTGGTTATTGGGAGTTACTCTTCATACTTTGTGTCCTTGCCCAGCCTTAATACATGAGGAGGTACTTAGTCTTACTGCAACTTGATATTCCATGTTTTGTTGATATCCATGGGAGACATGGTTAGCAGAGATAGTGAACATAAAGATGGAAAATACACAGAAAGTCTGGATTATGTATATTATTGTGTTTTCTTTGAATTTTTCGACTGAGAATCCGCTAAGTACAGAGAAACATTTCATTTTACAGGCTGCTAAGCTAAATCAACATATATATTTTAAAGGTATCTTGATTTCAAAAATTGAGTATAAGGACATGTTATCTTGGAAAAGAAGTTCTGCTTTAGTTTCTACAGAGGATTGGAACCTGTAGATTTCTTCCATGATAATGTTGTTTGATGGACCAAGACCCTCCAAAATGTCTGAATGAACCCTAAAATACTTGACGCAACAAACAGCAGGAAGAAATTTGGAGAAAACTATACACAAATTCCCAAACTGATTGCTTATAAATGTTTTCATTAAAAGGGAGATATTATATAGAAATGAATATTTTGCATTGCTATGGATCTTGTTTATTGATACAAATTTAAGGTTGATTTTGTTACAGTATGTATATGGCTTTCTGTTCTCATTTAAGGTATTGTGTTTGTGCATCTCATTTAAAAATGTAATGTATAGTTAAGAAATACAGATTAGTAGTCTATAATAATCAAACTTTTATTCATGTTCTTAGATTTTCTCGATATACAGAGGTATATTTCAGTTAGGTAGATAATCTTTAACACTTCAAAGACCTACAGAATATGGCATTTAAAAGATTTTAAGAACTTAGACTTTTCTCAGCAGTCAGATATGTCTGCTTCTGGCAGCACCAATTACTTTGTAGAGGTTGATGGACATTGAAGGAACTTGTTATGGAATTTGCCTTCAATGCGACAAGGACAGACATTTGGGCAAGAAAATGCTCTTGCCTGGACTGCTTGATGGTATACTACATGAACTGGACATTCAGGACCCACAGAAAAATGACTTTGGAACTTGCCTAAAGAAGATGAGATGGTGCTTCAGGTTTCCTGATTCACATGAAAAAACTGCCAGACATTCTTCAGGTCACAGAAGAAAGTGACTGGCAAACTGACAATATATGCAAAACAGTCTTTCAAATTTCCTGCTTCCAGATACTAAAAGATGGATGTCCTAATAATATAGAAGAACTTTGGTTGGCTATCCAGGCAATTAGATGCCTCTTTCTTTTCCAGAACTTTGGAAGTTGCTTACAATGCACTTCTTGATTGCTTAGGTAATATTATATCCTTCTGGGGGTCTTTGATGGATTTCAAGAATAGATAGCTATAATTACAGTTTTCCTTAGTTATGATAGAAGATAAATTAGATATGAAACTTTAGACTCAAAGAGATATATTGTAACTGTAATTCTTGTTACCTGTTTTGCTATATGTAATTTTACTATGCTAAAGTTAAAATCTTCTTTTTTAATTAGACAGAAAAGAGGAGATTATAAGGGATATCCTTCTGTATATGCATTGCTTTTAGTGTTTAATGAATAAAGCTGCTTTAGCCTACCAGGACAGAGTATAGCCAGGCTGGAAGAGATATATGGAGAGAGTCGTCAAGGAGACACCATGTAGCTGCTAAAAGAGAAAGACACAGTCATAACCTTTCCAGTAAGCCACAGTCTTGTGCTGATACATAGACTAATAGAAATGTGTTAATTTAAGATGTAAGCACTAGCTAGAAATACACCTGAGTCATTGGCTAAACAGTGTTGTAATTAATATAGTTTCTGTGTGATTATTCAGGTCTGGGTGGCTGGGAAAAGAATATGCAGTCTCCAACTACACCACACAACCATAGTTGGATTTATAACTCAGAGCCCTTCCTAGGGCCAGTTAACAAAATAATATTCAAGGTTTTGAAAATGTTGTTAGAATTATATGCCAAGGTAAACCACCCCTTTGAAAGTACTTACCTCTATACAATGATATTACTATGGTCCAGAATTTTTTAGCGAGGAAATTCCATTAATTAAAACAAACAAACAAACAAAAACAGTCTTTACAAGACAAGCATTAATGTTGATAAATTAGAATCTATTTCATACGTTGATGATGTTGGAATTCCTGGGCCAAGTCTGAGCAGTTTGTCCGTGTAATTATTCCCCAAAAAGCATTTCTCATATCAAACATCTGACATTTGGGATAAAATTCTTATTTGGGAAAGGCAAGAATTTATATCCTTGTATGTTTAGCAACATCTGTGGCCTCTACGTCTTTGACTTGACAGAGTACAATCTTTGTGTCTGTGACAGCCAAAAATGGCTCCTTAGAACCAAATTCAACTATGGTTGAAAATCACCATGCAAATAGAACAACTTTCTCCAATGAGATATAATAGCAGTTGAAAAAGTTATTACTACAATTAAGTGATAGGTACAGGCCTGGTTCCAATATAGTTAAAAGGTTTTTAAAAATGTGAAATATTTATCTTTTATGAGATGCTGACATAATTATTTACTCAGAAAAATAAGACATTCTAAAGTATAAATTCTAAGTAGTTATCATGTATGATAAACAATACAAAAACTAATTTTCAAATTAGTATTCTTCTTTTTTTATTTTAACATTTTTAATATTGTGGGTCAGCCACATTCACATCAGAGCAATGGACTGAGCTCCCAGTAGAAGAGCAGAAGGTGGGAGAAGATGAGCAAGGAAGTCAGGATCACGAGGGGCTGGTCCACCCACTGAGACAGTGTGCCTGATCTAATGGGAGCTCACCAAATCCAGCTGGACCAGGACTGAATGAGCATATGATCAAAACGGAATCTCTGAATGTGGCTGCCAATGGGGGCTGACTGAGAAGCCAATGATAATGGCACTGGGACCTATCTCTTCTGCAGGTATTGGCTTTTTGGGAACCTAGTCTATAGGGATGCATACCTTCCTAGGCCAGGAGGGAGGGGGAAGGGCCTTGGGCTTCCCACAGAGCAGGGTACCCTGCCCCCTCTTAAGGAAGCAGGGGGAGGGAGGAGGGTTAGTGGGGGAGCAGGAGGGGACTGGGAGAAGGGGAGGAAGTGTAAATTATTGAATGAAAAATAAAAGAACGTGAAAAAAATTAAAAAAATATTGTGGGTTGGATATTTTACCTGTGTAAGTTAAAGGACTATAATTTTGTTTTCTGTAATTTTTTATTTAGCTGTTTGGCTGATTGGTTTTGAGACAGGGTCTAGCTATGTAGTCTTTGGTGGCATGGAGTTCACTTATATAGACCAAGAGTGCTTTGAACTCAGAGATATCTGCTTGGCTCCACTTCCTAAGTACTGAAATTAAAGATATGATCCCCCATGAGCAGTTTGTTATACTAACTACATAAAAGGCAGAATAAAATGAGCAGTTATTCCCTATAAGTGGAATTTGCCAGTATCCAGGTATTTTCAAAGACATGTTCATACTTCAATATGGTCTATTAATGCTCATGGAGATCATGAGGCTGAATGAGTCGAAAGAGCATGTAGCAGAATTTTCACACTCCTTCCTAGCAATCACTTAACATACACACAAGAAAGTGGAAACCACTGTAGATCAGATGCATACTATCTTTGTATATCCTAAAAATACTCTTCTCATCTGGAACTCAATCATTTTTAAAACACTTATTCTTTTCTCATACATTATACTCTGATAGCCATCTCAACTCCCTTCACTCTTTCAAGTCCCTCTCCCTAACTTCCCCTGTCCCCAAGATCTACTTCTCCTCCATTTCTCTTCAAAAAATAGCAGATCTCCTAGTAATATCCATTTAATGTGGCCTAACAAGATACAAAAGGACTGGACAAAAGGACAAGTCGTCATATCTAGGCTGGACAGGGCAACCCATTAGAGGGGAAAGGATCACAACTTCAGGTAAAAGAATAAGAAAACCCATTGTGAGTCCGGCCAGAACATATCATAAGGTATATGCAGAGTACCTAAGTCAGACCCATACTGGGTCCAGGTTTGTTACTTAGGTCTCTGTGAGCCACTCTGAGCTCCACTTAATTGATTATACGGTTGTGTTCTCCTGGTGTCTTCAACCCCTATGGCTCCTACAATCCTTCCTCCCCCTCTTATATGGTGGTGATCGCCTGTCTCTGCCTAACCTTTGGCTTTGGATCACTGTATCTGCTCCCATAAGTTGCTGGATGATGTGCCTATGATGACAATTTTTTAGGCACCATTCTATGAGTATGGCACAATATCATTAGGAATCATTTCACTGAATTCTTTCCAGTCATGTTGGTTCTATCCTGGTTATACGGGCTATCCAATCTCTGGTGCCTGGCCATCAAAACAGTGTCCTATGTATGCTTCCTCTCATGGTGTGGGCCTCAAGTTGAACCAGTCATTGGTTGGTCACTCCTAAAAGTTCTGTTCCACCATTACCCCAACACATCTAGCAAGCAGGACAGATTGCAGGTCAATGATATTGTGGCTGGTTTGGTGCCTTGGTCCCACCACTCAAGTTTTGCCTGGTTAAAGTAGATTGCTCATTCAGGTTCTGCATTCCCTATCAATATGAGTCTTCACTAGGGTCTCAAATGTAGATTCCGGGGAATTTCTACGGCACCAAGTTTCCACATCACCCAACAAATGCCTCTGAATTATAGTAGTCTTTCTCAGTATTCCTTCCTCCATCCCTTCCATTCCCTGCCTGAACCCTCCTGTTATCATCCCCACCTGCTCTCAGTTCACTGGTAAAACCCTTTCTATTTTCCCTTCCCATGGAGATCCATGCAAGCCCCTCCTCCCCAAGCCCATTGAGCCCTGCTTTCTACTTAGCCTTTCTGGATCTGTGGAGTTTAACATGATTATCCTTTTATGAATAACTAATGTCCTCTTATAAGTGAGTACTTACAATGTTTGACTTTCTGGGTTTAGATTAGCTCACTCGGGATGATTTATTTCTAGTTGCATCCATTTGCTTGAAAATTTACTGAAGTCATTGTTTTTAACAGCGGAGTAATACTCCATTGTGTAAATGTACTACATTTTCTTTATCCATTCTTTGGTTGAGGGTAATCTAGTTTGTTTCAAGTTTTGCTGAGAAAGTGTCATTGTATGCAGGATGTAGTGTCCTTTGGGTTTATGCCCAAGAAAGCTATCACTATGTTTTGAAGTTATCAATTCCCAATTTTCTAAGGAACTGAAGTACTGATTTCCACAGTGGTTGTAAAAGTTTGCATTCGCACTAACATGAAGGAGTGTTCCTTTAGCTCCACATCCTTACCCACATGAGCCGTAACTTGTGTTTTTGATCTTAACCATTCTGAATTCTGTAAGAAGAATCTCAAGGTAGTTTGATTTGCATTTGCCTGATGGATAAGGATGCTGAATATTGTTTCTTAGTCATTTAAGATTATTTTGTTCAGAATTCTCTTTTTAGCTTTGTATCCCATTTTTTAAATTGGATTATTTATTTTGGTGATGCCTAGCTTCTTGAATTTTTGAAATATATTTTAGAAATTAACCCTTTGTTAGATGTTAAGTTGACAAAAAAAATTTCCATTCTTTTGGCAGCCATTTTGTCCTATGATGGTGTCCTTTGCCTTATAGAAGCTTTAAGTTTCATGAGGTTCCATTTATTGATTGATATTCTCAGTGCCTGTGGTATTGGGGTTTGGTTCAGAAAGTTTTCTGTGCCAATGAGTTCAAGTCTTTACTCCTACTTTCTCTTGTATTATCTTCAGGGTGTCTGGTTTTATGTTGAGTTATTTAAACCATTTGGACTTGAGTTTTGTGCAAGATAATAGGTATGGATCAATTTGCAATTTCTACATGCATACATCCAGTTAGACCAGCACCATTTATTAAAGATGCTTTCTTTTTTCCATTGTATATTTCTGGCTTTTTATATAAAAAAATAGGTGTCTATAGGTGTGTGGATAACCTCTGTTTCTTCTATTTGATTCCATCAATCAATCTGTCAGTTTCTGTCAATGCCATGCAGTTTTTAATACTACAGCTCTGTAGTACGGCTTAGGGATGGTGATACCTCTGGATGTTCTTTTATTGTGCAGGATATCTTTAACTAGCCCAGCTTTTTTTTTTTTTAATGTGAACTTGAGTATTGTCCTTTGAAATTCTGTAAAAAGTCATGTTAAAAATTTTTATGGTGATTGTATTAAATTTGTAGTTTGCTTTTGGTAGGATGACCAGTTTTACTATGTTAATCCTACCAATCCATGAGCATGGGAGATCCTTGCATCTTCTGATATTTTCTTTAATTTCTATCTTCAAAAACTTGAATGTTTTGTTCTGCAACTCTTTTACTTGCTTGCTTAGAGATACCCCAAAATATTTTATATTATTTGTGGCTATTATGAAGGGTGTCGTTTCCCTGATTTCTTTCTCAATCTGTTTGTCATTTGTATGTAGGAGGACTTCTGGTTTTCTTTAAGTTAATCTTTCATCCATCAACATTGCTGAAAGTGCTTATCAGCTGTGGGAGTTTCCTGGTGAAATTTTTTTAAGGTAACTTATATATACTGTTGTATCATCTTCAAATAATGATACTTTGATTTCCTCCTTTTCAATTTGTATATTATTGATATCCTTCTCTTGCTTTATTACTCTAGCTAATACTTCAAGTACTATATTGAATAGATGTGGAAATAGTGCACAACCTTGTGTTGTTCCTTGTTTTTGAGGAATTTCGATAAGTTTCTCTCCATTTAATTTGATGTTAGCTATGTGCCTACCATAAATTGCCTTTATTATATTGAGGTATGCCATTTTTATCCCATATCTCTCTCATGGACTTTCATTAGAAAGGAGTGTTGGATTTTTGTCAAAAGATTTTTCAGGAGCTCATCATGAGAAGGGTCTCTTAATCATGATTTAAAATTGGCTGGTGATAATAGTTACATGACCTGGGATATGGAAATCTGAGTCTTAGAAAGATAAATTAATTGATGTGAGTATGGACAAACTTTGCAAGCTAGGTTACTGAAAATTTGGCCACCTGAAATAATGAAAAAGTATTTTCGTTTAAGTTCAGAACTAAAAGAGAGTGGGACACAATGATATTTACATGCTATTTATCATTTATTTATTTATTTGATTATTTATTTATTTATCTTATCATTCCTGACTTCACAAAGAAAAATGTGAGGGAAGAAAGAAATATGAATGCTAGCATATCTCTCTCTTTATCTCTCTCTCTTTCTCTCTCTCTCACACACACACACACACACACACACAATTTTAATCATTCTATTGTTTTCCTCAAAGTTATGAATTATTCTTCAGAGTATTTATTTAATTGCAACTAAAAGAATTTTGGACATTTCATTTTAAAATATGGTTTATATTGTCCTGTTTTTCATTTTGATCAGCCTTGACAAAAAATTTTAATTCAATTTTTTTGTTATTTTGATGTATATATTCATGTTTTATAAAGACAATATGTCTAAATCATAATATGTGCTTTAGTTATATTTATCCCTTATTATCTCCTTCCTTATTTCTTTCCCATAACCCACTATTTTCTTCCACAGTTATTTTTTACTATAATTTTTTTGTGTGTGTTTAAGCATAATCTATCTGTCTATTTATCTATCTATCACCTATCTATCTATAATCTTCCTAACTACCTATTTGTCTATATCTATCTATCTATCTATCTATCTATCTATCTATCTATCTATCTATCTATCTATCTATCTATCTATCTATCTATCTATCTGTTCATCCATCAATCTGCTCCATCTACCATCTAGCTACATGTCTATATATGTATATATATGAAATATTTATATTCCTAATAAAAGATTGATGAACTACCTAGTCTTTCAACTATCAGAATTTTGACTGTGTGTACGAATGAAATAAACTCTATGCTCTCCAAGTTGATTTTCTTCATGTCTTTATCATAGCACTAGAAAGCAAACTCACACAGAAATTCTTCCAGCACTTTTTCTTGGTCAAAATCCTGGGAAATAATGGGTTTCAAATACTTGATTTCTTCCTTTCAAGAATAAAATTTCTCATTGTTTGTGTCACATTTAGCCTCGTGTTCTGTATGTTCAATATCTGAAGGAGTAGGCTAATAAGACTACTCCTGCAAGCCTATAAGGGACATCCTAACAAAGGGCTTATGTTTGAATGCCCGTATATTTTAATGTACAATTATGTTGTAATTTAGTTCGTTTTATGCGAGCACTGGACTTCAAGATCCTAAAGACTAGTGGCTACACTTTATGCATCCCAGATTGTGTCATATTCCCATAAATTGTCCTTTGAAAGCAAATGTTCTTGACGTTGTATTTTGAATTCATCATTTCAGCCATTCAACTTTTACCTACTGTATTGACAGCTTTCATATTTTCACATTCTTACCTCGCCCTCCAGGTTGTTTTTTTATTTCATGCCCCATAATTCTCTTTGGTCTCATCATTGTCCTGTGTTTGACTTTCTCACTCTGCTTTCCTGTTTGACTTCACACACACACACACACACACACACACACACACACACACACACACACACACACATATATGATATATATATATCAGGTGTGTGTGTGTGAGAGAGAGTATATAGTTATTGTCATTCTGTGACTTTTTATTGCAGATAATTTCTACCATTTTAATGAAACTCTGGTGTTTTTGTGACACATTTGTTTTGTTTCTACATAAAGCTTGTCTAGTTAACAAGAGAAAGAGATGATGTTAAAAGTTGCATGAGACTGATTTGCATAATACTTTTAAGGCAGAAAATCATACTGTTGCCAAGAGCATCAGCATTAGTAGCAGGTATTCTGAAACAAAGAAGTCCTTTGTTTCAAAGAAGTCTCCAGATCATCAAACTACCAGAGAGGAAACATGATCTAAAGCATGTTTCCTTAGCTAACAATTCCTGACAACAAAACAAAAAATGTGGTATAAGTAATCTGAAAGCCACAGCAGTCTCTAAAGTTCATCCTTTTGACTCATTAGGTTACCCTTCATAACTCTGAGACGTGATAGAGATAATTTAGTTAACACTGAAGATAAAATTAAAGTCCATTCACATGGACTACCTCAGTCAGGACCCCACCACTCATGTAAAAAACAGGAGTGGAGGTGCACATTTGTAAACACAGTGCTGGGGGAGTGGAAATGGAAGATCCACAGGGCCCACTGAACCACCAGTCTAGCATAATTGATGAGCTGAAAGACTATGTAAAAGACCTTGTTCAAAATAAAAACAAAACAAAAAGAGGTAGAAAGTTTTTGAGGCACAATACCCCAATTTAACTATATAGCATTTCTGTTAGAAAAAATGAAATAGTTCAGTGAAATGAACATATTTATGCATGGTTAGAATTGTGGAATCAAGCATTAAATCTAAAGCATAATTGGATTAGTCCGTGGAAAATTTATGTAAGAGCCATAAGATGAAAACAGATCAGCTAAGAAACTTTAATACAATTCTATGGTTGAAGGAAGATGCATATCACACACGTCAATAGTGACATGTGTCAAAATTTGAATCTGCAGTTACTTTAGTTGCCCATGTTTGGTCACGTAGGCCCCACCATCTCAACAGCATGCAGAAGTAGCTCAGTCATCCCTTTTCCTTCTACCTACCTATCATTTGCAGTAAAACTCTATTTCATCAAATTCCAATTGCACATTTTAAGTAAGAGAGTCTTGAAGAGTAATTAATCTACAATTCAATCAAAATGAAACATTTAAATGAATAGAAGGGAATCTATTCTCTATTAATACACATAGTCAAACCTGACATTTACATTATAGTATATTATTGTTTTATTATTATTATTATTGTATTATTATAATATTATCAATTACTTGTTTAAAACCCTAAGTAATTCACATTGCTGTCATTAAAAATTTTAGACAGAGAACCATTTTTAAGGAGAATTTTTTTCATTTTTCTGTTATCAAGAAACAGCTGCTACTCCAGGTTTACAAAAAATGTATTTCAGTTAATTAGTGTTACATTCTCTTTGACTGGAGGAAATTGATTTTTATCCTTAAAGCAATAGAAAGAGTTGTAACTTTTTGTTCATCATCATTTCAAAATTATTAAAGGAGGGGAAAATTAGATTTGAAGGTTGGGATTATATGTTAACGCTGATGGAAGACTTAAATATAGAATAGCTTTCACTTGGTTCAGTGCTCTTGCATCTGCAGGTATAAAATTTCATGAAGATATATATTTTGTAGATTTTATATTTCCTTTAAAAAGTCTTCTTGCTAAATTTGAAGGTCTCTGTGTTAGCACTCTACAGAGAACAAAATCAATGTGGGCAATATAAATTATAGTGTCTGATAATAGCCTTATATTGGTACCATATCACTCTTTTACTTAATTTTCCTGGTGAGGAAAATAAATTATCTTGGGTGTTGAATTATTTGATCAAGGCTAAGCTTGTTCTTCAGGCTCTGTAGTTTCTGGGTCACACAGGCTGAGGCCGTGGCTGTAAAATTGTGGCTTGTAAATAAAAACAGAAAGACAAAAATGCTTGGGTGAAATAAAAATACCCAGCCCTTCTGAAAACAGTGACCTAACAAACTCTCAAAATTAGTGTTTTCTCTTTGTAATGACTACTCCCAACTCTTTCCTGCATCGTTGTATGTGACTAAGGTCATAATAGAGGACTTCATTAATTTTAGTCTTTTGAGTCATGAGGCTGAAGTACAGCTGCCCCTCTAAGAATTTTCCTCTATATATCTGGCAGGTAAGGCTGTGACAACCATACTGGAATAACAGATTCTTACTGTGTAAACAAACAGTAATAAAGTTTTTTTTCTAAGTTGACTTCATGAATGTTTGGATGTCACATACATGACATGCATAAACAAGGGGAAAAAGTATTTTTGTAATTGGTTCATATATGCAGCCACTAAAGAAGAGTTGAACACTTTCAAATTACTCCAAGAAAAAGAGTTCAGTACAATAAAATAAAAAAAAACAATTTGGAAAGCTAAATAAACATCATAAATCAATGCTGAGCATGGATTGTAAGAAATTATTTTTAGTTGTTCAAAAGATGTGTATTTGCTTAAATCACCTACAGATTGCTAGACTGAGTTTTTTCTTGACTATAATAGTTCCATATATAATATTTTTTGCTTTGATTCAAACTGGTAGTGTACAAGCAGCTTTGCATTCATTAGACAAATAGTGTGCTTTATTATTTTTTAATCTTTCCTTGAATGTATTAGCTTCCTGTCTCAGTCAACCAAATTCTACAATTGAAGGTATAAACCCCTGCATGAACAGAGTACCTTTGTGTTTATTTGTTTGTTTTTGAGACAGGGTTTCCCTATGTAGCACTAACTGTTCTGGAACTCACACTGTAGACAGGGGTAGCCTTGAACTCATAGATCTGCCTGCCTCAACTTCTCAGTTGCTGGGAGTAAGGTGTGTACCACCACTTCCCAGTAAGAGCATCTGTTTCTTAGTTGTGTGTATCTTCAAAACATTTACTTTATGAAAATATTATATATTTAAAATGTATGATTATATATTTATATATACATATATTCATAAACATATAAGTACAACTTACAACATACTTAGCTGTATAATGTTATTTGTATTTGTGCTTTCAGGGTTGACCATTTTGTATTGGGTAAATATTTTATTTGTTCTTCCCCGGGGAAGATTATTTCTCCAGCTCTCAGAATTCCTTAGTTGCTATAGTTTCTTGTGTAGGGGTAAGATTTCCTGGGGTTACCTTTGTCCAGATTAGCATCTCTTTAGTGTTACTTTTGTTCAGCTCATGTTTAGACAGTTATACTGAAAATATATGAACGAAGCTTCTGGCATTTTTAGACGACCCAAACTCAAAGCAAACTCCCTGTACCTCTGTCTCTACAATTTTCTGTTTTTTTTCTTTCAATGATCCATGAACTCAGTTGTAGGAGTTGTATTGTAGACATATTGTATGCTGTGTTGTAGTATTTGGGACTGGATTCCCTTATAATATATTTTGATTGGCTGAGATTATCTATCATTATAGAAAATTTCTATATATGCTTTAAAAAAGAATTTTCCTTGATATGGGATAAGTTCTACACTTACCTGTAAGGACAAGGGCAATATTTATGACCCAACTATATATCATGCCTTTGCATGTGCCCATAGGACTCAAATCCTATTCCACAAATACTTGCTCAGTCATGTTCATTGATTTTACATTCACAATACCTGGTAAATAGAGACAAGATAAATACTTTTGGCTGATGAATGGTTAATGAAAATGTGGTGCATATATGCTACAGAATACTATTCATCTTTTAAGAAAAGTAAAATCATGAAATTTGAAACTTGATTGAATGGAACTAGAAAATACCATATTGAATGAGGACAGAAAGACAAATGTCACATTTTTTCTCTCATTGGAGGCTCCTAGCTCTAAATCTTCAGATATGAGTAAATATCCTGGAATAACTACAGAAACTAGAAAGTGAAAAGGAACCAGTGTTGTGGTGGGGTGGGGGTAGGAGAGTAACAGAGAACGGGATATCAGAGTGCAAATGATCTGGTGGGAGATGAAAATATTGAGAGGATTATAATTAGGGATGGGGAGGATAGATTCAGAAAGTGGGAGAAGAATTAAATATCATCAGAGTCATAAAAGGTCATAGGAATTATACAATTAATTATCTACCTAAAAACAACTAACACACATGTAGGAGTTGTAAATATACATTTAGTTTAAAAGAAGTACAAATAGTTTAAAAGAATTTTTTTTTTTTAAATCTGAGCTGACAATGCTCCCTCCAGGAGCCCAAAACCAACTATTTAAAATCCCAACACTAGATATGAATCAGTATTGAGAAGTTTATCATAGTTATCCAGATTTGCAAAACTTTACACACTATCGTTATTGTCCTTGGTTGATCCCCAGAAGTGGAAAGTAAGTCTTTATTGCTGAAGATACCATACACTTCAGACACAGGATCCAGAGGTCCCTGAGCTGGAACTCCAGTGAATGCCTGCTCCCTGAGGCCTAGCTTTTATGATATTAGAAGATTTCATGCAAGCTCCAAAAGGAGGGAAACAACCAATAATCCTCCCCAGCTCAGATACCTGTGAAGCACAATTAGCATGACGCAATAACCCTAGGGGTGCAGTTGTAGCACACACACATACCTTGCCCAAAACCTACAGCCACAACTTTAGTAAACAACACAATCACTAGCTACATTCTAAATAACCACAAACATTTACAGTTTTTGCTTTATACTGTTGATTATAGGTGAAGAAGTGATGGTGTTTGCATCAATATATTGTATACCATAGTTTTGGGTTGCCTATTAAAGGTAAGCTACCAAAGAGTCAGTCACCTAACAAAAGATCATTCTGAACCCTTTACAACTAAACTCTGTCCAACTAAAAAAATCCCTGTGTGGTAATGAATGATTGATGCCCCTTTTAAATGTACAAATAAAATGACAGATGATTTTACTTTAGATTTTATAACTAAACCTGAGCCAGATAGTCCTCAGAATTGTCTTAGGCATGCATAGATTTCTAATCCAATATTAAAATAAACGATTTTGATTTAAATGCATGGTCTTATATTGTTTAATACGTCAAGAAAACCATTATATGTGGATGGTTATTTTGAATATGTGCATATATTCATAGTTTCTTATTAGCAAAAAGATTTATTTTAACATAAACATTTTTGGTGTATGTACATTATCAGTATATTCTTTTTCATGCTTTTATAAGAATAAATCAAATGTGGAACATTTATAAATGCATTATATTTTCAGATGAGTATTAGTATGAGCATTAATAGTGAGTATGATTAGGTGATTTTGATAGCCTATGTCTTTCATTGTTTACAGGTTCTAGAACTCTGTCCCTCTCTACTGTTATTTTGATAGGACTCAAGTTCATGGGAGAGACTCTGGTCACTGCTCCCTATTAGCAGCAACTGTTATTTCCTTACATGTAAACCACGGTGCACCAAAAAGACTTTACTCAGAGCAAAGTACAACCAATCTTGTTGTTTTCTCCTTCTACTCTTGTTCTTCCTGAGTTTCGGGGGAAAAATAATCCAATGATCTTGATTAAAACCTTTGGGTTGGGACATGTAGTTTTAACATCTTCCATTACAATTTTGTGATTCTTGGTGATAAATAAAATTTAATAAATTTTTAATCATGAATCTATAAATGTTTCTGTAGTAAGGAGAGCTAGTGGGACCCCTTTGTTTTGTTTTGCCCGGCTAGCTTACACCTTATATAACCACATGGAAATTGTATTAATTAAATTACTGCCTGGCCCATTATATTTAGCCTCTTGGCAAACTCTCACTCTTGATTTAACCCATTTTTATTAATCTGTGTTTACCACTAGGTCGTGGCTTACTGGGAAAGCTTCTAACCAGTGTCAGTCTCGGGCAGGAGAACCATGGCATCTGCCAAACTACCCTCTTCCCAGCATTCCGTTCTGTCTACTCCGCCTACCTGATTTTTGCCCTTTCAAAAGACCAAGGCAGTTTTCTTTATTCACCAATGAAAGCAACACAAATACTCCTACACCATTTCCCCTTTTCCTGTTTAAACAAAAAGAAAAGCTTTCATTTTAACATAGTAAAATTACATATAACAAAACAGTTATCAAGCAAGAACTACACTTACCATATTTTATATCTACTTTATCTTTTATCATAACAAAGGAAAACTATAACTATCCATTCTTCAACTCCATCAAAGATTCCAGAAGGATATAATATTACCTAAGTAAACAAGAAGTAAGCAACTTCCAAAACTCTAGAAGTGACAGAGACATCTCGCTTCCTGGACAGTCACCCAAAGTTATTTTGTACCTTTGGGGCATCCATCTTTAGCCTACCGGCCCATAGTGTCCAGCAGACTTTTTCATAAAGCAGGAAATTTTAAAGACAGTTCAGTCACTTTCTTCTGTATCCTGCAGAATGTCTCACAGACTCTTTCATGAAGCAGGAACCCTGAAGGATCATCTCACCTTTAGGCAAGTTTAACAGTCCTTTCTCTGCGGGTTCTTTGTGTCCAGTTTATGCAACAGTCCAGGTGAGAGCAGTTTCTTGCCCAAGTGGCTAACCAGCTCCATAAGGAGCCTCTTCAATGCCCATCTTCCTCTTGAAGTAGATTGGTGCTGCCAGGAACAGATGTGTCTCATTGTCATGAAAAGCCCTAAGTTATTAAAACATTTAAGTGCCATATTCTGTAGTCTTTGAAAGATATGAAGAATGCCTATCTAACTGAAATATATCTTTATATATCTAGAAAGTCTAAATAACATGACTACAAACTTAACTATTATAGATGACTATCTATTAACCTATATTTCTTAATTATACATTATATTTTTAAATGAACTACACAATCACAATACCTTAATCAAGATCAGAAATACATATAACAAAATTGACCTTAAGTTTATAAAAACAAAGCAAAATCCATACCAATGCAAATTATTCATATCTATATCATGTTTCTGTCTCAGTCTATACTTTCTTTTCCTTTCTTCTCTTTCTTTGTAATTAAAAGGCACTCTAACAAAATTTGCGTGAGTGTGATTGACACTTGAAGACTTAGGTTCATATCTGAGCTTTTGTGAGTTAGGACTATTATTTTTACTTTTAGAAAACCAGCACCTTCGTGAATAGAGGGCACAATTATTAAACTTGTCTCTATAGTGTTCCAATTATTAAAAC
>PVIU01012768.1:0-58650 GCA_004026605.1 Ondatra zibethicus | reverse complement strand
GGGAGGGAGGGAGGGAGGAAGGAAGGAAGGGAAGGGAAGGAAGGAAATTATTTCCTTTCAAGACAATGTGTAATAATGTGGCATTTGCCATTATAAAAATACCTGGCTCTGTTTCCCTTTATTGATAGGAAACAAATAAACTAAGTTTATAAGAACTCCTTCAGCATTAAAATCCAACACTAAAGTATTTACTCTATAAATGGTAAGATTATACCAAGGTAAATAAACATATTTTAAGCTCTATACCTACTGATAGTGAAATCTTGTTGACTAAATATTACAAAAAGCATAGAGTTTATAAGAAAACACATTCAACGTGTGCAATTAAATTCATGTGGAAAAAAATAGCATTATGAAGCTGGATAGTATTCTTGGGCTACCATAACAAATACCAAGGAATAAATGGCTCAACCCACAATTTATAGCTCACAATTTTAGAGGTTATGAAGCCTAGAAGCCTGGGTCTGGCAACATAGGTTTCATTCTAGTGGCCTCTTTTCTTGTCTTACAAAAAGCAGGTATCTTGCATCTTCATGTGACCTAATCTCAATGGGCTTAAAGGACAGAGAGAACTCACTCTTCTTTTAAAAGTCTTAATCACATTGCAGTGATATTCTTATGACCTTATACAGTACTAATTACCTCCCCCAAAGATCATCTCCAAATGCCATCATAGTAGGTGCTAAGGTATCAAATTTATGTATTTGCCAAGAGAGGGGCAAACACAGAAGCATCCCGCCCATAACATAGATGTATGTAGTGAATAACTTAAAACATTATTATGCATTTAATCATATTTGACAACTCTTTAACACTGACTAAAAGCACAGTATAGTGAATATATAAACCAGAAAGTCATTTGCTGTTATCAAGTAGTACCATACATGATTTTATGTGCTGTATTGCTATTAGACTTTCAGCACAAACACATGAATAATGTATTATGCCAAGACATTTCTACACCTGCAGTGTCTATAAGCAATAGGAACGTTTTAGCTCCTTTATAATCATGTACGTTCATATGATATTATACTCACTGTGATTAGATATATTCATTATATATAACCTTCTCCAGCAAAGGTTTACACAAGTCTGAGTTATAGTCACCATATTTTATTTAGTCCCTCTGTGTTTTCCCTCTTTAAGACACTATGTCAGAGATCAGTTATTCTTCATTCAGCACTGATTCTTTCTGATGGCCTCACAACCTACCATGGTATTTTGACTTCCTTCACGAGTCATTCCATCAGCCAGCCATGCCAGCTGATGGCTGTATTTGAGATACTGACCCTGATTCATTTGTTGTCCACGAGAACTCTGAGTTCCAGAATGAATAAGTCAGTAGTGATAAATCTTTGGGGGCAGGGCTCAGTAGGAAGGAGAACTGGCCTCACCCTTCCAAGACACAAACACAAACACACGCAGACAGCACAGCTCATCTGAACTTCCCAGAGGCTTGCTGCTATCTGGGGAGAGATCTGCCATCTAAAAGCAGAACGTGAAGCTTTATTCTCTCCCTGAGACTCAGAGGAAGAATGATTGCTTAACAAATGCCCCTGCTGCGGTATACAAATGATATTGATCTCTGTAGCTGGCACAGAAAGCTCGAGCTGCTATATTGCATTTTTTAAACCTTCATTCTAAAACCAAAGCTGACAGTTTGGTGTCAAATACAGCAGAAGCCTTTTCTGTTGGTAGCTTACCTTAACAGACGAAACCTGCTTTAAAGGAATCCAGGTAGCCGCAGCACTCGGTGCTCTGGAATATTTTGTTTGCTGTACTTTTAGAGAGAGAATTGCCATAAAATACCCAGGCATAAATAAAAAAGCAAAAGTACAACAATTTAGCCCTTTCAAGAAAAAAAAAATGAAAAGGAAAGTACTTTAGGGTCATTGATTGCCCATCTAGAGCTCCACCCTTTTGGGAGTTCCATTATGGTCTGTAGCTTTTCCCTATCAAATCCAATATTTTTAACAACATTCTACTGCTTCAGACAAGAAAATAAATACTAAAATTCTAAAAATAATATCATTAAGTGTGGAAGTGAAAATGGCTATTTCCCTTAACCCCCAATGGACCAGATAATCTAATTATAGTTTCATTGCCTAACATCTAGACTAATAAAGCTTATTGGATTAGAACCAATTGTTGAAGATAAGAGCTATATCTTGGTTTAAATGACTATACACATGACTTAGTTGTTTAATCGATGTCTAGTATCCTCTAAAGCCTGCTCCAGAGTCTTCTTTTTAACATTTATTTGTTTATTTACTTCCACTTACTTATTCACTGAGAAGGGTGCCATGCTTCATATGGCAGCCAGAGGACAACCTGTAGAAGTTGGTTTTCTCCTTCCTCCATGTGGCTCTTGGGGATTGAATTCAGGTCAGCAGTTTTGATGGCACACACTCATCTTGTAGGCCCTAAGGTCTTACTCTTCCCTCTGCTGTATCATCTGAATTGATGCTACTGATAATGGCATTGAGTTTGCATCATGGACTCTTCATTACATCACATGTTATCCTTTGCTGGCATGACTCATACTGGTTTTAAAATATTAGGTTATTTAATTTTACAAATGAATACCCTGCTTGAGAAAAGTTAAGGGATCCAACTAGTTTGTATTCCAACTGCAGCTTCCTTCAAGTATACAGAAACATGTTGCTCATTATTTTAAACAATGTGAGTCGAGCTTAGCCAAGGCAAGTCTTGTCGCGTTTTAACATGTCGTGAGCAGAGCAATAGAACAGAAAGTGCAGATGCTGTGCCATTTTCAACACCATTTGCAATTCTCATTTTATTGAAAAGTTTGAAAACCATAAATGAAATAGAAATTTTCCAATGTTGCACATTCAGTATGTTCTGGAGAAGATAAATTTTATCCATATCACATTCTTCTACCCTGAAGAATGATTCTTGTAAGAAAAGAAATTGGTATCTTCTGAGTCTTCTGATAGTACATTTAGTTCCTATGCTTTTGGGGGGGGGGACTATTGCTAACTCCATAGGTGGCCAAGGAATGGAGTTGTTATTGTATGCCTTACTATTCTCAGCTTACTTCCTTGTTTGCATGCATGCTACAAAACTTCTTAGGGTTTCCAGATCTCTGAGCTTTGGGAAACTTCTACAAGTTCATGTTCCCTGGAATTTCCAGGTCGTTTTTTCTCCTTCAGCCTCTTCATTGAGATGGATTTCCAAACCCACCTACAGAGCATGTCCTCTTCCAAGACTGCACACTAACCAGCTGCTCTAGAGTTGAAAGCAGAAACAGATACCAAAGTGAGAGACTCCAGAGAGAACATAAGCCTAGTGGCAAATTTTGTTTTTCACTATAAAAATTGGAAGTACTAGACTTTATCCAAGAAGAAGAAATTCCTCCCACATTCATACGCTATGAAGATTTGTTAAGGGAGATAGAGTCAGTGATTTGGTGTGGAAACTGCCTAGATTGGAAGTACTAGATTTTATCCAAGAAGAAGAAATTCCTTCCACATTCCATACCATACGCTATGAAGATTTGTTAAGGGAGATAGAATCAGTGATTTGGTGTGGAAACTGTGCCCAGGATCTAAAAAGAGTTTACTACAATATAGTCTACCTCCATTGGGTAAAGCTGGTGATACAGGATATAGACAAGAATTCAGAAGTTAGGGCGTTAAATTGTTTATATGTCTGTCTTCTTGGACACCTCAACTCATTAGCAACCATTAGGCTAGGCCTTATCTGTAGACAATGTTATTTGCAGTGTGCCAAAGGCTGTAGCTGTCTAGTTATATTTGGAATGCTACTGGAACCCAGAGGAAATAATAAGTGATAATCTAATCAGGTCAGAAGGTCTTTATTCAACTGGGATTTGAAGCTTAAATGAGGAGGAGGGAAGACTTTGTAACAGCAGGAACAGCCTAAGGCAAATGTACAGAGGTATGAAAATATTTGTTTTGTTCAAGGGCAGATAGTAAGTAGCAGCTACTTCAGTTGAACCAATAAAACCTAAGGAGTGAGCACTTGTTAACTTACAAAAAGGCAAATTCCTTTTATTTCACACATTGTGAAAAAATTATAATTTTATCACATTATATTCAGTCTGTTGGTTTTGCCTTCTTTACCCAATGATAAGAAACTGCTGAAATGCTATGATGGCCCCATCAATGAGATCATCCAGGAACCCCAGTGCACATAACAGAACTCCAAGAAGGTTTCAGTACTCCTAATATAATGACATAATTTCTTTATTGCTGCCCTTTTTACCTCATAAGTATTTCTGACAGTTCTATGACAAATGGGATATTCACTTTGGGGTAGATTCTGGAATGCTCATGGTAGTGAAATCTTCAAGTTCCATCCAGATCATTGCCTCTGTTTTCCAAGTCACGGTTTGTAATATAAACATGTATAATACCACAGGGATTCCATCACACCTAAATTGATACATAACTGTCTGGAAATTAATCCCAAAGTTAGAACCTCTGTTGAAATATTAGTCCTGCTCTTGGTTTCCTTATTTTAGACCTGACTACTTTCTATAACTTCACATCAAATTCATGTATTCTGAACCATCCAAATGAAATAACTGAAACAGCAACAAACTTAAAGCACTTGAAAATCTTAATTCACTAGTTACTTTCCTCATTTCTGTGATCAAGTATCTGATGAGAATGAAGGAAGGCTTGAATTAACTCACTGTTTAAAGGTCTAGTCCATCATGGTTAGAAGGTCATAGCAACAGGACCTGAGGCGTGCTAGGGCATGAGGCAGTTTGTCACTGCATTTACAATCAGGAAGTCAAAAGCTGAATGCTCATACTCGGTCACTTTCTCCTGTCTATTCTGTCTAGGAACCCCAACCCATGGGATGATATCACCACATTTAGGGGGACTCTATACCTCAATTTACCTAGCCTAGAAAATTCCTCAGACATGCTTAGAAGTTTGTTTCCATGGTGATTCTAATCCTCACTAGGCTGACAAACAAGATTAAGCATTTTACACATAAAGTTTTTTTTCAAAAGGGAGTAAGAGATGAATGATTTATAATATAATCAGTCCTTATAGTCATTCTTTTTAATCTGTGATTAGGACCTTATATTTTTCTGGGTATATTAATATGATATAGTTATGGGCAATTTTAAGTAGAGATGAATTATAATTTTTGTGTCAGAAACAATGCCTGAATTATTTTAGCATTATTATTTAGTACCATAGATATGTCAATACATGTACATATATTTAGTATACATGTAATATCAAACTATATGTGAATATATGGCCATGTGTGTTTATATATGTGTACAATACATATACATTATATGTAATATTGTGTTTTATTGTATGTATATATGTATGTATGTAACGATTACATATAATGTATACAAATTGTATGTATATATGTGTATGTGTGTATATATATATATATACACACCTACATACACACGGACATAATTCCCAGAACCTGTGATTATGTTAGCTTCCACAACAAGAGTAATTTTAGTATTACGCACTATTGAGTGGACCCTATAAGTCCTTAAATTTAGAAAATGTTCATAACTCTGGTCTTTCAGATACAGAAAAATAGGATAATGGAAAAGGACCGGAGAGGTTTACACTGATGGGTTGGAGGATAAATTAATTGGCCATAAACTAAGCCATAGGAATATGCTCTAGAAACTGGAAGTGATGAAAAAATTATTTGTCTTAAGAGCCTCAAAAAATAATTGCTTTTATTTGAACTCAATGAAATGAGAGTAATATTAGAATTCTGTTACATAAAACTATGAGTTGATAAACTTGTATTTTAAGCCACTAAACTGTGGTGGTTATGCTAATAACAAAAACAGATTTTTACATAGATTTTACCTTGATAAATTATAAATAAAATACCTGAATAGATATGTTGGCATCAAGGAAATATTAAAATTTGCTTAATTTATTCAGAATCAAATACACTTTGTTAAAAAAAATATATGAGAGTGTGCTGGTCATATGAAGAGCTCCTGCTTGGCACAGACCATAAGGAAGGTCAAAAGAACAAAAAGGCTTGCAAGGAAAATAAGTAGCCTTGCATCTGATAACCGTTGCTCCACTGTCTCACCGTACTTGCTAGAGTGAACACTTTTAACGCTGCTGCTTCTTGTTCTCAGATAGAAGCTGGTACTGCTTCATGACTTATTCAGTCTATTTCTTGATTTAATGAAGGGCACTGTTGACTGACATATGAGAAGTTACCTTACTCATTGCCCATTTTCCATGTTCCCTGGTGCTTCTAGCTCTATAGGATAGCTTTTCACTTTGTCCAATGGGTTGCACATCCCCATTATCACTGCTCACCAGCACCCTCTGTCACTGATATTCCATGAGGTGGCCCTGTCCTCATCAGTATTCATAGTCAAGTAGTCCTCATGCTTCTCATACCAAGCTTCTGTCATCCATGATTCTATCATCATATTTGGAATTTATTATAGCTAACCTGAAAGAAAAATTGAAGTTCTCAGATCGGGATAATGATAAATCTAACAAGGTTTCTATATCATGACTCTATGATTACCATTCATAGTACAACCAAGAAGCATTTTCTCATTAGATTTTCTTTCTCATGTTGGACTTTGCTTATCTTGATTTGTCTATGGGCCTTCATTCTTTTCTTGCACTGCCTGGTGCTGTGAAATGTCATCTGATACAATACTAAATCTCTGAACTGCTCATCTGGAGCCCTTTGTCCTACTGCTCAGCATAGAACTTAATTCTCCTTGCACATGCGTGGTTGTCAGGCTGAATTCCGTTTTTATTCTCCTAAATTTGAATCCTTCTTTATAGAAGTTCCAGCTCCCATGATTCTTAGTTTACTCCCTGAATTTTCTTAAAAATTGTTTGTGATTTCTGCAAAATACCCTGATATAAGATCAGGTCTTTCTTACATGCTCCCCACAAGGTATAAGGTGTTAAAGTAACAGTTCTCAGCCTATGGGTCATGACCTCTTTGCAAGTTGAATGACCCTTTCATGGGGGTCACCTAAGACCATCAGAAAACACAAATCTTTACATTATGATCCAAAACAGTAGCAAAATTACAGTTATGAAGTAACAATGAAAATAATTTATTTTTGTCGGGTCGTCCGTCATAAGATATGGAACTGTATTAAAGGCCACAGCATTAGAAAAGTTGAGAATCACTGTGTTAAAGGTTTCATTTTAAACGTTCTGATGCTGTTGAGGGATAGTAGAACCTGTTAGAAGGTCAAGAGCATTGAGAAGTTATGTCAGTGGGCATAAGCTCTTCAGGAGAATATAAGTACCTTTGCTCCTTTTCTGTCTTTGCAAGCCTATCTACCCTCCACGCCCCATTTAACCCATCGATTCAGTGTTAAAGTGCTAATGGAATCAAATGGAGACTAACGAACTCAAAAGAACCAAAGGGATTTTGGGGACCACATGATACCCAGTGGAACACCATAGTGGTAGAACTTGAGTGGCTGATAAGTTACCTGCCACCAGATCAACCCCTCTGCCATCATGAACAGCTTTAGAAGGTGCCCTGCACTTTCTTGTGATTTGCAGTGTTGTGTGTGCTTTCACCCATATTTAAACAAGAACATTTAGAAGTTTCTAATCATTTATCATTTCTTAATATTCACAGAAATTATACTTGAAGTTACATTTTGAAGACCTTAAAACATTTAATGGCATACATCAGAAAGTGAAGCAACTAACCATTGTTGATTAAATAAACTCAAAGTTCAGCAAGAGAACTATCATTGAATTATCTTGGAAATGTGGGTTTCTAAATGTTATCAGCAAACATGACCTCAGTGCACTGAGTAAGAATCACCTGTCGTACTGAAACAAGAAGGAAAAGAATGGGAGCTTGCAAGTCTCCTGAAAAGATCACTACGCAAATGAGCTTTAGGGCGACCATGATAAGGATTACACAGTGTGTAATTTTAATGTGTCTTAGAAGCTTTTCATTCTTGGGCAAAAACAGAGACTACTACTTCACAATCTAATCCTGATGCTTGTTTATTTCTATAGAAATATGGCTCCAGAGACTTGGAGATCTAACAGAAAACATATGTGAGAAATTAATGGTCTAGAAAGTTCTCTTTGTAGTCATAATCTCTACCCTTACACTACTCAACAAATATATAAAACACTTTTGTGTGAGTGATCTCATTTACTTCTAAAGGTAATCTGTTAGGAATGCATCCGTGTGAGATTGCTCTAGAAAGTCAGAAGGGAAGCTTCAGGCGAGTATGTACTGTGATTGGAACGTGTTCTCGTTTGGTTTCTGTTGCTGTGATAAACACCACAACCAAAAGCAACTTGAAGAGGAACAGGTTTATTTGGCTTACAGGTTCATCAGGGAAGGATGCCAAGGCAGGAAGGAACACAAGGCAGGAGCTTGAAGCAAAAACAAGGGAAGAACACTGCTTACTGGCTTTCTCCCAGGCTCCTGTTCATATGCAGCCCCGATCCGCCAGCCTTGGGGTGGCACCATCAATTAACACTTAAGAAAATGCTCTATAGCATGGCCACAGGCCAACTGATTAAAGCAATTTCTCAGTTGAGGTGCCCTCTTCCCTGATGACTCTAGGTCTGTGTCAAGCTGACAGCTGAAGCGCCCGTTTACAGAAGGGTAAAACTAAAGCCAAGTTTCTGGTTTCCAGTTCCTTCTGCTAAGTAATGCTGCATTTTTATTAACAGATTAAAAAAACAATGTCTATGACTCTGACATTGATTGTGCTTACAATGAACTTGATGCAATTTATAAAATATACTTATTTCCTACTTCTTCTTTTTCTGTTTCCAATACTTAAATAGAAATAAAATGGCAGACAAGAGAGAAGGTAATTCCATCCCATATTTTTCTTTAACTGGTATATAAAAAAAAGACAAGTTTTCTGACTAACAAATGAGGGCAACAGGTAGAAATGCTGTCTGAAATCTGCCAAGTGAGGAGGCAACAACAGAGCAAGCCAACAATTAAAGTCAAAGGTGATCAGGAGACATGGGGAGGTTTTAAACTTTACCAAAGTCCCAAGTGGACTAGTTTTAGGTGTTATATAAGCATGGACTGAATTAAATATATTGAGCAATGTGAGTATTTCCTGTCATAGAAGCCATTGTTGAAATTTAAACCCTATAGGGAGCAGTAGATTCTTTAACATGACAAGGCAATGTACATGAAATATTTTCCTTTTGAAAATTCCATTGCATCCCCACAGCTAGTTTGTAGTTTAGTGCAATCGTTCGTGTAACCTCTGCAGGAACTAATGTCCCTTCCAGCTCACCTCACACACTGAACAGTTCCCTTGTGCCAAAACCTTTCCAAGTGATAAAGAAATCATTGCAAATAATTTAATGCCCTTCCCTTGTCACACATACACACGCACTACATAAACACACTCACACCACACACACCACAGAAAAACAAGGACAACAAATAAGCTGCTGCTTAATGAACATTTGTCAATTGGAGCAAATAGCAATAAAAAAGGAGTGTGCTGAAATACAATTATTGATTTTGAGTTAAGTAAAAGAACACTGGATGCAGGATAGCTGAGCACACTATCTTAAAAGACTGACTTCTCTCTCAAGGTTTACCCACATAAATTGTCAAGCTTGTTGGACATAATCAACTTTCCAATTTCAATAAAAATAAGCACTGCTGATTCTGCCTTGACAACTTATCAATAAATAATGCTCTTATAAAATCTCTGCACTTGGTAAAACAGATATAAGACTTCAGGCTCCTGAAATATTTGGTCCCTTCGTAATCCTTCTGTCACTCTTTTTTTACCCACTATGACAGGAGAGACCATATCGATCTCATTCACACGTGTAATCCCCATGCCTAAAACTGTAAATATTCACAAGGAAGGAATAAGAGGAAAACAGAAGGAAAGAGAAAACATATACAGATAGAGCAGGGCCATGTTCAGACAAAATCATTGCTTGGGTCCAAAGTGGACCCCACAAAATGGCAGTGCAATTGACAATGTCATAAATGACAGTCCTGGCTCCGCTCAGGCTGAACTCTGACCTGGGTAAGCAGGATTGCTAGCAGAGACGCAAAGCCAAAGTCAGCATTCCTAAGAAACTAATGAAGCTGGCTTCTGTTTATCAGAAAAAAATCATTACTTCCCTATCTGTCCCCTCCAGCAGTGAGGCACCTTGTTCCCTATTAGCACATGCCTGTAACACATATCAAAGTTGCTCTGCAAACCTCTAATTTCCAGGCTATTCCCACTGCCCAAGCACACTCCCTCGAAACTGACAAGATTTTCTCAGTCTTTCACTATCCTCACTGTTCCCTGAGAGACATTGTTGGCAGTTTTTAATTTCCCTAAATAAACCTGTTTCATCCCATGGAGTGGTCTAGTTTGGTGATTTTACTGTGCTCCCACAATTATCATGTGTTGTCTGGTTAATGATGTCAAGAATTACACTTAATTTCTATGTTATAGTTTAATCACAGCTCTGTTTTCAGATAGCAGTAATGAAGAAGACAATGCCCATAAGGAAGGTGTATGGTGTGTGTGTGTGTGTGTGTGTGTGTGTGTGTGTGTGTGTAAGTGTAAGTGTGGTGTATGTGTGGTGAGTGTGTGTTTGTGCAGTGTGTGTGTGAAATGTGTATATGTGGGATGTGTGTATGTGGTGTGTGTGATGTGTGTATATGTGGTGTGTGTGTATATGGTATGTGTGTATGATATGTGTGTATCTGTGGTATGTGTGATATGTGTGTACTTGGTGTGTGTGTATGTGTGGTGTGTGTATGTGCAGTGTATGTGTATGTGTGTGATATGCATGTATGTGTACTGTGTGTGTGCCGTATGTCTGTGTATCGAATGTAACATATTTCAAACTTTTTCTTATCTGTTGCTACTTTTCATCTCTCCATATTTTTTTTGTAATCAGTCAACCATAGAACCCAATCAGCAATATAACATCTTTATGAAAGCAACATCTCATTCACTATTTACCAAAAAATAAAACAATAAAACATGTTGATTATGTGACAAATCATGGGAGATTTTTCATTCTACTGACTAAAGTTTATTTTAGCCACTTATTATCCATTTTTTCATTATGTTTCTCCTACATCAACCTAACTCTGGCCTTTCTTGCATTTCTTTTTCACTCAGCATTAGAGTAAATGAAAAAAAAAGTAACGTTTCCCAAGACGAACCTCTCCAGTCTCTTACTCTTCACTCCTTTGTACCCCATTTTACTGCAAGTTAGATCCAGAAGTTCAAAGAGTCTCATCAACCATCCTTCTTCCTTTTTTTTCTCTTCAGTCTCTATCTTCCTCTTCCCCCTTCTTTCCCCTTCCTTTCCTTCATAGCTCTTTATAATTATGTCTAAATGCTCTTTCTTGAGTTCTTTATTTATAACAGGACTCTATGGATCCATGTTGGTTTTAGTACTAGCAATACTAAAAGACTTGACCACTTATTCTATAATAACTCTAGCTAAAGTCCCAGAGGAAGCCTTAATTCTATGAGTGAAGGGATGCAGTCCTTCCTGAACCAATGCACTTTCTAAAAGAAAGACATACTCACTCAGTTACATTAGAATCTTCATAGAAAGAGAAGATGGAATTAGCTATTGCCACAATACATGAAGGTACTGGATGTCAACTTGACATAAGCTAGAGGCATCTGAGAGGAGCAAACCTCAGCTGAAAAAATGCCTCCATAAAACTGGGCTGTAGACAAGCCTTCAGGGAATTTTCTTAATTAGTGACTGATGCTGAGGCTGGGGATGGCAGCCATTGAGGGTGATGCCACCCCTGAGCTAGGAGTCCTGGATTCCATAAGAAAGCCTACTGAACAAGCCAGAAGAGGAAAGCCAGCAATCACCAATCCTCCATGACCTCTGCATCAGCTCTAACCTCCAGTTCCCCAGCCAGTCTGAGTTTCTGCCTTGGCTTCCCTCAATGGAATGTGACTTGGGATATGTACACCAAATTAACCCTGTCCTCTCCAGCTGTTTTGGTGTTTCATCCCCCAAATAATAAACCTAAGTAAGGCAATGAATGCCATGGGCGGAAGCTAACAGCAAAGCAGTTTAGAAAGAAAGAAAGAAAGAAAGAAAGAAAGAAAGAAAGAAAGAAAGAAAGAAAGAAAGAAAGAAAGAAAGAAAGAAAGAAAGAAAGAAAGAAAGAGAGAAAGAGAGAGAGAAAGAAAGAGAGAAAGAGAGAGAGAAAGAGAGAGAAAGAAAGAAAGAAAGAAGGAAAGAAAGAAAGAAGGAAAGAAAGAAAGAAGGAAAGAAAGAAAGAAGGCTGTGGCACAAATCCCGGTACCCAGCAGTATGTGTGATAAACAGCTCTCTCTCCAGCCATAAACCTCTCTTTTCCTCAACAGTGCCGCCTTTGCGAATCACGATCCCTGTTTTATGGCTGGAACCTCTTAGCCGAACAACACTGACATCACTGCTTGTGCACCAACCAGAACTCCTTTATTCTGCAAAAACTGACTTCTAAACACAGCCAACACTGAAGCTGCTCTATTAAAAGCTACCAGTGATGCATTGTGTTTCTCTCCCTCCACTAACTCTTCCCGATATCCGGCATAATTTATCACTCCTTTCATGAAACACTCTCCTCTTAGAGCTTCCATGACACCTCAGTGGCATCCTCCTACAGCTCAGTTCTTCTTCCTCATCTGCTCGTGGTAGGCTTTTTCTAGCCCCACTTTCGTCTTTGATCCCTTTACTCTCTCTTGGTTTCAGCAATTCACATCCATTGAATACATCCATTCACATCCTTCAGTTCTTCTGAATGGCTCTAAATGTCGACACCAGCTGCTCAAAAATCCTGCACACTGTACAACTCCATCGACCTGAGCCACCAATGCAGCTTCCATTTGACACTACATGCTGCTACTCAACGCACCACTGCGTTAGAAGAGGCATGTATTTCAATATCAAGAACCCCTGGCTTTCCCTTTCCATCAGGTATTCTTGCTCTTTCAGAGGCCTCCTTTCTTGCGTCATTTCTCTCCACTCCTGTTTACAGCACGAAGCAGAGCTCCTCATCACCATCACTAAAGGTCTTTAGTGGTTTTCTCCACTCTGAAAATACTGCACTTTAATCCTTTTTAAACTTCACCTTGGGTGTATTGCTCTACAATTCTCAGGCTTTCTATGGAACTTGCTTACTAATGATTCGCATTTCTCTTTTGGGTGGAACTAATTTTAAAAGGTTGTTGTGTCTTTTTATTTCCTTTCCTTATCCCAGCTACTAACTAATATACAGCAACAACTAAGAATAAATTGTATTTTGTTTATAGACCTAAACATCCCCTTAGTTGGCTTATTCTTTAACATAGACCACAGAATAAAAGAAGGGGCCAGAATACAAGCCCTTCCAATCTGTTTTAGACACAAATCTGTAGTCCTGTTTAATAATTGCCTCATTCGAAAAAGAGAGAGACAGATGGAATTTGTATTTTGTATTCATTCATCAAATCTTACATCTCTTCATTTAATTAAAATAAACCAGAAGGCCAAAAGAAAAGTCTTCATCAGTGTTTTTGATCTTGGCCATTCTTACAAGTATAAGATGGAATCTCAGAGTTGTTTTGATTTGCATTTCTCTGATAACTAAGGATGTTGAGCATTTCCTTAAGTGTCTTTCAACCATTGTAGATTCCTCTGTTGAGAGTTCTCTGTTTACATCTGTACTCCATTTTTTATTGGATTATTTGTTCTTTTGATGACCAATTTCTTGAGTTTTTTTGTATATTTTGGAGATGAGACCTCTGTCTGATGTGGGATTAATGAAGATCTTTTCCCATTCTGTAGACTGCCATTTTGTCTTGCTGACCGTGTCCTTTGCTTTATAGAAGTTTTTCAGTTTCAGGAGGTACCATTTATTAATTGTTTCTCTCAAAGCCTGTGCTACTGAGGTTATATTTAGGAAGTGTACTTCCCACTTTCTCTTCTATGAAGTTCAGTGTGGCTGGCTTTATGTTGAGGTCTTTGATCCATTTGGATATGACTTTTGTGTATAGTGATAGATATGGATCTATTTTCATTCTTCTACATGTTGATATCCAGTTATTCCAGCACCATTTGTTAAATATGCTTTCTTTTTTTCATTTGATATTTTTTTGCTTCTTTGTCATTTACACAATGGAGTACTACACAGCAGAAAAAATAACGGCATCTTGAATTTTGCAGGCAAATGGATGGAGCTAGAAAACATCATTTTCAGTGAGGTAACTCAGACCCAGAAAGACAATTATCACATGTACCCACTCATAAGTGGTTTTTAAATATAAAGCAAGAAAACTGGCCTACAAATCACAATCCCAGAGAACCTAGACAACAATGAGGACCTAAGAGAAACATACATAGGTCTAATCTACAGGGGAAGTAGAAAAAGACAAGACCTCCTGAGTAAATTGGGAGCATGGAGAACTTGAGAGAGGGTTGAAGAGGAGGGGAGAGGCAGGTAGGGGAGCAGAGAAAAATGTAGAGCTCAATAAAAAAAAACAATAAATAAAAGTTTCATAATTTCCTCTTGAAAATGACAATAAAGCACACTCAGATTCTCATAATTTTTGCATGTTGGTATCTGTAGCTCAATACCAAAATTAAACAATATAGTAGTTTCTTATAAATTAAACAATATAGTAGTTTCTTATAAAAAGAGGGAGCACAGATATTCCACCTTAGCTACACAATTCAAAAATTAAACCTGTGAGTCTATAAATAATCTAGGGATGGGACTGGGGCTATAACTCATTTGACAAAATGCTTGCTTTCCAAACATGGGAACTGAGTTTTGACAAGAACCTATCTTAAAAAGTCCAGGTCTAGTGGTGTTCACTTGAAACCCCAGCACTGAAGAGGCAGAGGCAGGCAGGTCCCTGGTCTCACTGGCCAGTCAGCATAGGGAAATTGGTGAGATCCAGTCCAGGGAGAAATTGTCTCTAACCAAGCATAATATATGTGATTTGCCCCCCACATCCACAAGACACACATACACGCACACACACACCTCTTAGCCTAAAAGAGACTTACAGTCAAATGACTCAGCTTTAGCCCTTTTATGAACAAAACCGCTTTTCTACCTGCATCAGGCTGTTCAGAGGCTAAATGGTCACTGGGACAAGATTTCCACTTGTAGATCAATCCTCCCTTCACAACACCTTCCCTTCCAGGCTGTGGTCACCCTTATTAAAATCTGTATGTCTTCTGTAAAGGAATCAACCAACCAGAGAGAACACAATTAGATTAGATACAACAGGAATTGAAGGTTCATGAAAACGACGTATTCAAATCTTTAGAAGGACTCTACACTCAGATTCCCTTTTTAGTGAATAAGGAAAAAAGAACAAGAATTAGTTTCTGAAAAAAATAATCATCTTTTTCAGTCTAACCTACTGTATAAAATAAGCCATAATAATGCAAAGATTATTTTAAATTATTGAATTTTAGCCCAGAATTAAATTGTACATAAGGGGTATATACTAATACTGTAACTCAAAGTTTAAATGTATGTAAATATTATTTTTCTTTATGTTAATTAACATTTGATAATTGATTGACCATCAAAAATAGCATACATAATCTTTGAAGGGATAAAAACAAATAGATGAACCCATTATATCAGGAAGAAACACTTACTATAAAATGACTTTTTGTCAAAAGTTTAATCAAACTAAAAATTAGCCTATTACTAGGCTGGCATTTGTTTCCATGGAAACTGGTTGAAGGGTGGTTCCTAAAAGGTTTTCTGTTAAATGCGATTCAGTTTGTGTTCAGATTCAGTCAGGTGTGAGAAGCAGATAACAGCGGGCTGAGAACAAAAGCAGGGTAATGGAATCAATATGTGTTTCCTCTGAAGACATGCACAACGTTAGAGTTCGGAAGGGATGTCATTGGATAGTTTTAGGTACAACTAAGAGATGATATCATCTAACCTACAACTGCAGTCATACCATGTCGACTCATCAACTGGATGTTTCATGGGTTCACAACACCTTGCAATTTAAATCTCCAAAGCCGCTCCATCTTGTCCTCTGTAAAAAGGAGAAAAATAGAAAGAAAGAAGAAAGAAAGAAAGAAAGAAAGAAAGAAAGAAAGAAAGAAAGAAAGAAAATATAAAAAGGTGTTAATGAACTAGGAATATGTCTTAGTGGCTCAGTGGATAAAGTGCATACCTCATAACCTCACAATCGTAAGAACCAGAGTTCACGTCTTCAGAAGTCACATTAAAAAAAAGAGCACATATGTGATGCCCACCTGTAATCCCAAAGCTTACGAGGCAGAGGCAGGTGATCTTAAGGACAGGAAAGCCAGAATTAGCAAACTCTGGATCCTCTAGAAACCCTGCTTCTGTAAATAAAGGGAATAAGGATCAAAGAAGACATCCAAAGACAAATTCTGGCTTCTACCTGAGCACCACATATATGGCTAACACAGATTCATGCCTATCACACCAACATCAACACCACAAAGGGTGTTAAAATAGTACCTGCCTCAAAGATCTACTGAGTGCACTGATACATTGCATGCTAAGCCCTTAATCAAGGCTGGTGACTGTTATTCCATGAAAGAGCAAGATATTATTCCTATGGATAATGGTATGTCAAGTTCAGATTGGTGCGTGTGGGTCTTTTTAAGTCTGCCTTTTCTGCTTTCTCTCGATGGGAGTTTAAGTGTATCCAGGCATAAGTATGGATAAGGAATATCACCCTTCTGTTAACTAGGCACATGCCTCAAGTGTTAATTTCCTGAACCATCCCGGGATCACTGACAACTGACTATATAAGCTGATATGAAATGAGCTTATAAAAATCATAAAATGTTCACAATGAAAGAGAATTATGACTTCTAATGAAAACTCATTTTTAAATGGAGGGCCCACAGACATGCAGGAAAAAAATAGAGCACTGATTCCTATAATATAGAAATCCCACTACAACTTCTAGAACATACACTGAGAGCTGATTAACACAGTGGTATGCATCAGCCATTTTTTTTCCTTTTTCTTTCTTCTTCTCTCATGCAATACATCCTTACCTCAGTCTGCCTTCCTCCCAGTTCCCCACACCTGCCCTCCCTTCTTTCCCAGATCCACTCCTCCTCTGTTTCCCTTCAGAAAAGAGCAGATCTAACTGCGATATCAACCAAAGAGGGCATAACAAGATGCAATAAGACTAGGCAGGACCAGACAACTCAGTAGGAGGAAAAGAGTCTCACAAGTAGGTAAAAGTGTCAGAGAAGCTTTTAAAATATATTAACAAGTAATGTGTCTGAAGTCCTATGACTAGAAAGTTACGCAAAAGAAAAAGAACGTTTGTGTTTTCCTGCAAATTTTGCATCTACAAGAAATTTAACAGAAGCTAATGGTTCTTAAGCATTTATTATTAACAAGTTACCCAGTAGCTTCTATTGAACTAAGCCAGAACTCAGTTCTACAGAAGCTAATCCCCAGTTGTCAGATTATATATAAAAGCAAGTGGTTTGAAATATTTCCAGCCATACTTCCCTGTATAAAGCATTCCACCTGAAACCGAAAACTTGTTAGATAGATGTGATGTCATACTACATATGTCAACTTGCCTGGACAATAGTACCCAGGTACTTGGTCAATTGTGGGTATGTCTATGAAAGTATTGTTAGCTAAAATTCACATGTGAATTAATAAGCCAAATAAAGTATTAAACACTTCATAACTTAAAAGGTCCCATCCAATCAGTTCTAAGGTCTTGAGGAGCACAGAAAATCTGATCTTGCAGAGAGTAAGATCTAAACTGTAACATGAGCTCTTTCTGAGTCTCAAGCCTACCTACCTATATTCAAATGAAGCAGCACTGTGGCTGATGTGGGATTCCCCTCTGTATGCTGTGAATACCATTGGTTAATAAAGAAAGCTGGTTTGAGCCTATAACAGGGCAGAACAAAGTTAAGTGGGGAAAACTAAACTGAATGCTGGGAGAAAGGAGGCAGAGTAAAGAGAGAAGCCATGGAACAGACACCAGAGACAGACATGCTGAAAACTTGATGGAAGGCCATGACCTTGTGGTGATGCACAGAGATTAATGAAGATGCATTCAATTAATAGGTAAGAGTTAGCCAATAAGAAGCCAGAGCTAATGGGCCAAGCAATGATTTAATCAATACAGTTTCTGTGTGATTATTTCAGGGCTAAGTGGCCAGGAACCAACAAGCAGCTCTTTCCTACTACAGTGGGCTCACCTGGACTCCTAGCTTTCCGACTATGAAACTTAGGATTTCCTGGCCTCCATAATTCAGTTTCTCTGGGAACTGTGACTAATGTAGAGTAATATAGGAGACTTAGGTAAGAAATTATTAATAGCTGGGCAGTGATGGCACATGCCTTTAATCCAAGCACTCAGGAGACAGAGGTAGAAGGATCTTTGTGAGTTCAAGGCCAGCCTGAACTATAAGAGCTAGTTCCAGGACAGCTATGTCAAAAGAGTTTCTGTCCCACCTGGTCCCACAGACATTCAGTCCCAAAGAAACACAGAGAGGCCCACAATAATTATAAACTGGTTGGCCTATTAGTTCAGGCTTCTTATTAACTAACTCTTACATCTTAAAAAAAAAAACCCATAATCCTTGTCTGTGTTAGCCATGTTGCTTGGTATCTTTTATCAGCGAGGCATTTTCATCTTGCTTCCTCTGGGTCTAGATGACAACTGCAGACTGAGCCTTTCCTCTTCCCAGAATTCTCCTATTCTGGTCATCCCACCTCTACTTCCTGCCTGACTACTGGCCAATCAGTGTTTTATGAAACCAATGCAAGTGACAGATCTTCACAGGGTACAAAACCAGTACAGCTAGGGCTATTACAAACAGAAACCATGTCTCAAAAAAAGAAAGAGAGAGAGAGAGAGAGAAAGAAATTATTATTAAATTCAAACACAAATAGAAAATATTTACAAAATCATTCTTGGTGTTTTTTTTTACTCTTTACTCTTTGGGGAGCCCACCACCCAGCTCCCAAATAATCACACAGAGATTCCTCCTTTCTTATCAATGTCCAACTTTAGCTTGATTTATTTTTAGGTAGCTTTTCTGTCTACCTTTTGCCTCTGGGCTTTTGCCTTTCTCTATTTCTATATATATTTACTTTTCTTCTTTTTCTGTGTCTGGTTGTGCTGCTGGGTGGCTGGACCCTAGAGTCCTCCTCTCCTCCAACTTATCTCATTGCTCTCTTCTCTCTCTTTTACCTTTTATTCTCTCTACCTGCCAACCCTGCCTATTTCTCTCTCCTGCCTAGCTTTCAGCTCTTTAGTACACCAATCAGGTGTTTTAGACAGGCAAAAAAAAAAAAACTTAACTTCACAGAGTTAAACAAATGTACCATAAAAGAATGCAACACATCTTTGCAACACTAAAAAAATATTCTATAGCACAAAAAATGTAACAGATCTAAAAATAACATTCCACAACACAAAGAAGTAAAAAACAGCAGAGCAGGCTACATAAGCCAGAAATCCATGTAAAGGATACAGCATAGAGAAAAGGTCTAAGAAGAGAAAGACATAAACACCAAGACTTGAAAAGTCTTGAAAAGAAGCACTCATTGAAAACTAATGGTTAAGAAATCTTGAAATCCAATGAACAGCATTTAATGCAAAAATTAAAGAAGTTTGATATACTTGAAACAGGAAAAAATGCAAAGAAAATTCAATTCAGACATCTAAGAATCCTCTGGGGAAAAAAATCACAACTAAAATTACAGTCACTCAATGTATACAGTCCAAAAAACAGCCATACCTATTTCTTGTGATTATAACATCACTATCAATTGGTGTGCTTCCTATTGACAGGTCTGACACAGCTACCACATGACATTTAAAAATACATAGCAATCTGAAAGTCACAAATATTAAGTGTTATTATAATGGTGATGAATTCCATGTATTTAATTTTCTTGTCTTCAGACTCTTCAATTTCCATCTTGACTGTGTACTTTGATTTAATAAAGTCTCTTTAAAACATTAAATAGCTAGGGCTTTATTCATCACTTTAGAGAGTTATTTTACTTCCTTTATAGTACCACCATCAATAAATTTACCATCATTTCCTGTTCCCTTAATTTGTGGTTTCTATTTATACTATAATTTCTATCATATTTCATCCCTATATTAATTTTTCTCACAGTTTTCTCTTCTATTCATTTCACAATTATTCATCATTTTGTGAAATATTTTTTTAAATTTCACTTTATCTGTTGAACAAAATGTAAACTGAATTAATAATTTTAGTCTTTTCCTTAAAAGGGAAAATGTGAATATTGTCTTTTCTGAAGTACTAAAAGGAAAATTATTAACTGCTAAGACTGAAATTCTATACCCAGTGAAACTGCCCTTCAAAAATTAAAAAAAAATTATGAAGACTGTACTAGTTTGTTTTTCTATTACTGAGATAAAACCATGACCCAAAGTAACTTGGTAAGGAAATGGTTAATTTGGCTTACATATCTGATCAATCACCATCTACAGTTTATCACTGAGAAAAACCAAGAGAGGAATTCAAGCCCGGCCGAAACCTGGAGGCAGGAATTCAAGCAGAACCATGGAAGAACACTACTTCTTGGCTTGTTCTTATTGTTTGCTCAGTGCCTTTTCTTATGATACTCAGGGCTGTCTACCTACAGACGCTACAGCCCACAATGGGCTATGCTAACACACACCAATCATTAATCAAAAAAGTGCTTCACAGGCTTGCTTGTCTACAGGCCCATCTGGTGGGGTATTTCCTCAACTCTGGTTCTTTCTTCCTAGATGGCTCTCTAGTTTCTGTTAAGTTGGAAAAAAATTAACCATCACAATGACATAAGATAAGAGAACTCACAGAAACAATCCTCCATTATAGACAACACTAAACGGAGAACAGGCAAATGAAGAATGAACACGTAACAACCCAGAAGAGGAATATCACCAGCAAAGAGCTTAAGGAAATATAAACAGGCTATTAACTAATGCAAACATGACAATAATTTATAGAGTTGATCACTTATGTAGAAGCAAAGTTCATGACAAAAGTAATAAATAAAAAGTAATATGTTCAATATACGTTTAAATCATAGTCATTGCAATTAATATCAGGTAAATATTTCTCCTAAAATCCAATTCTATTGTTCCCTTAGTTAGAAATTCTGGGTCCAATCGTTTTATGATTTACTATCAATTTTGTTATCAGTGCCTTCTTTTTCTTCTATGACCTTTCTAAATTGCAATAAAAGTGAATTAATTAAATTTATCCTGGGAAAAAGCATGGCCACTATAGAACTATTTTTTAGATTTCAAGGTTTTATTCCCTCCTTTCCAGATTAAGCCATATTTTTTACTAAATTACCCATTGACATGCATTAAGGAAAGAGAAAAATGAAGTCAGTGAATAATAATGTGGTTCCTAGCACATCTTTCTTTTTTCTCAGATTGGTCTTCCCAGGAATTGTCTCATTTTCATCTCACTAACAACGTGAATTACATATATCATCAGGTAATCTTTGCTTTATTTGCTAAGAAGATTGCAGTTGAATTTGCGTTTCTTATCTGGACAATTCTTCTCTAAATGTTTAGTACAATATTCAATTTATAAAGTGCATTTACCTGTTATTTTACCTAAGGCTTCCCCATGACAATTTCTCTTCATTAATATTACCTCATTTATATATACATGTATAATTATCCTAGTAACTTAAATGCTATTTATTCCCACAACAACCTTTCTAGAACAAGAGATGAAATAAATACATAACTAAGCATGCATATGTGTGTGGGGGGGCTTGTATATTAGGACTTGCTCCTACAGTTCTTGTGTAGACATAGGTATAGACAGATATAGATTATATCGGTAGATATAAAAAGACATAGATATAGATACATATGCATGCTCATTCATTATGATTTTCTTTTCAAACATTTTTCATGAAATTATCACAAACCAAGAAGGAAATACTTAATGAACACATTTTATAAGGGGGTAAATAAAATCAATGACTAGGCACAAATCGTGTCATAAATAACAAAGCCAAAATTATCCACCATGCTTTAAAACCTGTCTGTCTCTCATTTGCTTATGATAGCCTTCATTTACCCATTTTGTGAATGTGTTTTTATTGGTTATATATTATGTGCAGTCTGAAAAATCATTTACTGTGCCACCTGATATGGACTTGCAGACTCTATCCTAACCTGAAATGTCTGGCCTGCAGAACTAGGTAAGTCCTTGGGAGAACACTGCCCTGCGCACAGCTTTGCGTCACTTCTTACTCACCCACATAGTCACAAGTGGCCCCAAAGTTGAAGGTCTTGGTCTCATTGCCTTCCCATACACAAAGTTTGTAGTAAGTGAACCCACACAAACAATGAAGAGGTAACATTGTGACCCCAGCAAGGTTTCCTAAATGATTCCCAAGTGATTAAGAAAATAGATGCTGTGAAACAACATTGGATTTGGCTCTGCATAGTGAGAGAAATAAACCATCGACCACAGCACAAAGCCTAACAAAATTATCTTCAATTACACTGAACTAAAGGTAACTGTAGAACCAAGCTGTCAATATATAAAACTGTCAGTCTGCCATGCTTTTGAGAACCCAGATCCCTTTCATCACTCAACATCTTGCAGTGACTCCCTCTGAAAGCTGAGTGAATATGGCATGAATAATGGCTAAATATGGGTTAGAGTGGCTAATGGGATACTGTCAGCAAAGAGAAATGGTCTCATTTCAGCCCATTATTCAAACTGCACAGCAATCCTTGTTTGTGGATGTTCCTAGGGATAACCTAATGAAAATGAGCCTCTTGAGGTTATGTGAGAAGGGAAACTGGGGTTTTTCTCTGGGATCAAGAATCATAGCTACAAATCTTAGCTCCAAATCCCATCTTGAAGAAAACTACACCACTTGGCATATGAGTCTCCCTAGACTGTTGTCCTTTGAGATGCTGCAGTATATCACTTTTTGGACAGAACATAAGATCTTTAAGCATTCCAGAATGGCTCTCATTTTTATTCCTATAATATAAAGAGCAAAAAGGGTGTCAGGGAGAAAAGGGGTCACCAGAAGTGGGAAGAGGATTAAGTGGGGTATAAGGGACAGAGAAAGTGGCATTTTACTGAAGGAACAAGGGCTTTCACATCAGACTCCTTAGCTTGAACCCCAACCCTACTTCCTCCTCACTAAGCACTAAGCAGCCAGCCTCTGGATTCCATTCCTGTATTACAGTGACAGTTGCAAAACCTTCTACCTAGAGTCCTTGTGAAGATCAAGTAGCATCTCATTTACAGATAACCAAAGCAAGTGTTTAAAAACTGTTAGTTTCAAGTGCCTTCATTTTTCATTAATAAAAATAAATAGGAGATGCAGAACTGGAGCTATGCGACATAAAAGAGTCTCTTGAAATATATGTTTTGGCCAATAAAATGTTAAAGTAACACAAGAAAATTCTGTCTAGGTCCCATCTTAAAAGACAAGGTTGTGGATAGAATACCAGATGGTTAAGGGTGGGAAACTGTATAGTACTGTGTAATGAATGCAGCAGTGCAATCGCCACTTCTGATAAAGATGGAAACATCCTTTTCTGGAGAGTTTTCTGGCCACATATTTTTTAAAACATAATTTTTTTTATTGATTCTGTGGGAACTTCACACCATGCACTCCCATCCCACTCATTTCTGAATCCCTCCATATCTGCCCTTCTGCCTTGTAGAAAACCCCCACCCTAAAAAACTTTAAAAGAAATGATAAAAATGAATTAAAAACACAAGGAATATTGATTTAAAAACAAACATAAGCAAAGAAGCAAAGAAATCAACAACAACAAGAACAAAACCATTTCTCTCCTCCATCTTTCCCGCTTCTCCATCACCTCTTCGTTCCTCTCACTGGCACCTGTATCATGAAGTCTACCCTTTGTCTGAAGAGCTTCACTTGCAAGTGCTCATTGTGCAGTGTGTTATTGTTCAGTTTCATGCATCAGGTTTCTGGCACACCATCAATTCTGAACCCTCACCAAGACTCCTCTCAGAAATCCAGATGATTCCATGAGTCATGGAGATCCTGCAGCTATGGTTTTGCAGGATCGGTCTGTTCACCGGTGGGGTAAATGTTGGGAAGTGCAAACTCAAAGCCCTGTATGTGTGCCTGGGGCTACACAAGCTGATCAGGTTAAGGCTAGAGCCGATTCTGCCACACGCATGGTGAGAGGTGGGAACTGGCTACATATTTTGAAAATGAACACACAGCCAAACTGTGATGCCCTATCTACATCACTTTACATTTAAGGAAGCGAGCTTTTACCTTCCTCTTCGTGGAGGAAGGGATGAGTCCTGCTGAGACAGAGTGTTGCTCTGCTGCTCCTGCAGCCACTACATGGCAGCATCTGAGTCCGATGCAGGCTTCTCTGAGGTTCTGTGTATCTCCAGACAACATCCCAGGTACAGACAGGACAATAACTTAGATGTTTATAGTGAATGTTTTGAAGAATTTCAAATCCTGTCCCCAAAGGAAACTTCCAATAATAAATACAGCCATTAATGGGATCAATATCTGAGAAAACATCTAAGGTACCCATGAGGAAGATGGGAGTACAGCTATCCTCAGAGAGAGGGAGGGAGTCCAACTTAATGTTCCTCAATCAGCAGAATTATAGCTGAAACTGGTGACCACCCTTCTTCTCAGTAGGTGATCCAGGGAGACAAGGAAGTTCATTCAGATCACTGTCTGTTCCCAGCTTTATATCAACCGGGTCCAACTGAAGAGGATCCCAGGAGCCTCTAATTTCTATGCCATGCATTGCGGCAGTCAGAAGTCCATGTTCAAGAGTCTAGCCAAGGCAAGTTTAAAGAGTGAGGAAACACACACAACTCTGGAAAAGCCCACAAGTTTATGAGCAGAAATGAATGACTGAAATCATGAACAATTCACTTATATTATACCAAGTGACTGTTGGAAGAATTCCACTTGCTATGAAGCCTCCCAGGAATGCAAAACAATATGTGCTCTCATAACATTTTTTTGTTTTTCTTATCCAGGTTATATGAAGTGATTTTACACTCCCCTTGCAATTTCCTTTCCTACCAGGCCCATTTTCCTTCAGCAATGGGCAAGTCAGCACCTCAGGGCCCAGCAGCAGGATGCTTCCAAGTTCCACAGACAGGATGACATAGTGAACATGAGACGGGGAGGTTGGGGGAAGCTCTATTGTTTTGCACAAGAACAAACCAATGCTTAATCTAATGCAAACATAATTACTTTTAGTTAAACAAAGGGAGAAAAATAAACAAGAAGAAAAACTTCTTGCTGTTTACAGCATAGGCTGTCTGCTCCGAAATGAATAATTACATGGGCATCCGATAGGCATCACATTCCTCACCTCAGCTGCTGTACTTGGAAAACAAATCTCAAAAGTGTTTGCAGAGATGCCTAGGAAAGGGGACACTGGGTCCTAGTGATTCTCTTGTCTTCGTAATTTCTCATTTTAGTTTCACATCACAGCTCTTCCTTTTATTCTGAATATTAATGGTGGCCTGGCACTTCAAAAAATGATACTAAGGTCAGGTGTCAAGAACTGGAATACTTAAATAAAGACTTTTTCCATTGACCTTGAAGTGAGATTGATTCCTTTGATGTACCCAAGCAGATATTAAACCAGAAGAAATATTTATAGATCCATTAAGCAAATATTTATTGCCAAACTACTCTAGGACAAGAATTGTACTGGAGTGAACAATATAGAAAAGTAGTGACTTCTTTCTCCTAGACCAGACAGTGTTCTGGTGGTAGGGTACGGAATATGGACTGAACAATTCAAATGAAAGAAGAGACATTTTATTTGGAATATATAAAAGTACTATATTCAAATCAACATAAAAATTGATATAAGGAGGCTGGAGAGATGGCTCAGTGGTTAAGAGCACTGACTGCTCCTCCACAGGACCTAAGTTCAATTCTCAGTACCCACGTGGTGGCTCACAACTGTCTGTAGCTCCAGTTCCAGGGGACCTGACACCCTCACACAGACATACATGCAGGCAAAACACCAATGCACATAAAATAAAAATAAATAAACCTTAAAAAGGAAAAAAATGTTGACAAGACAATATAACCAAGAAGACAACATTACTGGTTGTACAATAAAACAAAGAGGTCTCAGCAATGGCGTTTCTACAGCTTTCAACTAACCTAAGACTTTAAGGATGAGCAGGAATTAAATACAAGACAAATGAATTATGAGACAAGGAAGGAGAGCTACAGGAGCAGATGCAAACTCCATCACCTCTTTGAGACCTTGAAAAGTTGGCATACTGCCTGGGATTTTGTTAGTTATTGTATCAGGGACGCTTCAGGTAGTATTCAGTAAGGAGTAATTAAAACAACTGAAATTCTCTCATGTCTGAAAGTGCAAAGTTGTCTTTGCACTCTTTTAGGGAGCTGAAGGACAGAATCTTGACCAGTGTGTTCTAGGTCCTAAAGGGCACAGGTGTCCTTGGCTTGTGGTTTGTGCTACGTTTGCATGGCCTTCTCTTCTCTCTGCCTTCTATTTCTATCTTTTCTATGTCATATAAGGGTGGTTGTCATTAAAATTTGGGCATACCTGCTTAATCCAAAGCAACCTCAATCTGAGTTCTTTAATCATTCTCTAAAGATCCTATTTCCAAACAATAAAAAAAAAGACAAGGATGTGGTCCTATTTTGGAGGCCACATTACAGTACGCCATAGTTGGAACCTCTGGAAAGCAGCAAGGACTCCTGTGAGAGGAGGAAGTGAGGAGGAGGTGGGGCCTTCAAAGTCTTACACAGTGTAACGTTCTTATTGCCGCACTAAGACATTCAGAGAACTTAGCAACTCAGAGAACCTCAACTTTGAGTAAGCAGAACCATCTACATGCCCCTGTTCTGTTCTCTGAATTAGAAACTGTACCAATCTCTACCTCACCTTGACTTTTTGCTTTTTATATTTTATTTATCACTGTTTCTTTTAGTATCCTTGTTTTTTATAGTCCTTTTGCCAATGAGTTTCTTATGACTCAATATACGCAATTTCCATTCCTCACAAACTGCCCTACAGCCGCAGACTCTAAACTGAAAACAGACCCCGATCTCCACTGACTAGCAATGAGCATAGCCTTAAAGCATTTCTCTGCAGATAATAACCCTCCCCTTCTCTAGTACAAATAGTTAGAAAGGGGGGCTGAGGAGATGACTCAATCATTAGGAGCACTGACTGCTCTTCCAGAGGTCCTGACTTCTATTCCCAGCAACCACATGGCAGTTCATAACCATCTGTAATATCTGATGCCCTGTTTTGTCATGAAGGCAAACATGCAGACAGAACACTGTATATATTCGTAAGAAATAAATAAATCTTTGAAATAAATAAACAAATAATGGATAGTGGCAAGGGCTAACAGGACTAAAGTGCACTGACTGTTCCTCTCTACAGATCAGCCAGTGCAATCTGAAATAAGGCCAGAAACTTGAAACTTCAAGAAAGTTCATGAAAAATTATCTGATCAGCTAAGCTTGGATACAACAGTCAATTCAAAATAGGATTAATTATTTTCCAGTCATAAATAGAAACCTATAAAATGTTTTTTCCTCATTACAAAAGTCAAAAGGATGAAAAGATAGCCTGTTCCTGGCTTGTCTTCAATAACACAGCCCAGAGGAGTGCTCTCCTGGATCACATCAATGTGCAATTGCTCTCTAGCAGCCTGGGAATGCGCATACCAATGCCAGGCATTGATTCTCCATGTGTTAAAATGCAGGCCAACCTTCAGAAGACTGGGCTGAAAACAGAATAGACTGATCAATTGTCACTGTATAAACTCAACCAGGGATTATCTTGCTTCGATGAAAGTGGGTTTGACTACTTTTCCCCCATAGAGTACAATCAAATTCTCCATCTAGTCATATGCACATCACTGAAATAAGTTCATAGATCTACATGTGCAATCAGTAGCTAAGGAGAAAAAAAAAGATCATTGACACATGGTCAGCTACTGAAAACCAGCTTTGCCCTGAGCTATTCCATGTTGGGCACTGCCAATTTAAGATCCAATATTGAAAAAAAAATTCTCTAACAGAGAACCCTGTGTCTGATTTTACTTTGACCAGTTTAAATAGAGTGAATTCATCAGTCATGTGTCTACTCTTGTTTTCTTTCCAGTCTTGTTTCTCCAAAGAATTCACTCATACTAACAGTGGTTCTCAATCGTCCTAATGTTGTGACACTGCTACAGTTGCTCACGTTGTGGTGGCCTCCAACCACAATTTATTTTGTTACACTTTGTAATTTCAATCTTGCTACTGTTATGAATCATAATGTAAATATCTGTGTTTTCATATGGTCTTAGGCAACCCCTGTGAAAGAGTCGTTCAGGGTCATGAACCACAGGTTGATAATTGGTGTACCAGAATATAGAATTCACGCTCTCTTCTTTTTCATTTAATTTTTTTCATTTTGCATACCCACCCCAGTTCCCCCGCCCTCCTCTTCGCCCACCCCTACCTCCCCCCATCCCACCCCCCATCCACTCCTCAGAGTGGGTAAGGCCTCCCTTGGGGAGTCAATGAAGTCTGGAATACCAAGTTGAGGCAAGATCAAGCCCCTCCCCTGATGTGGGATGGCTTTCTATATATGTGTAGCTTTTGTTGACTGATGAATAAAACTGCTTCCTTCAATGGCTTACCAAAGTAAAGTTAGGCAGCAAGTCCAAACAACGATAAAGAGAGAGAAGGCAAAGTTGGGGAGACATGACCAGCCTCCAGGGAAGCAAAATGTTAGGCAACAAGTTTTGAGTCCTTGAGCCTCATGGTAAAATATAAACTAATAGAAATGGGTTAATTTATAAGAAAGAGCGAGCCAGTAAGAAGCCTAAACCATTGTCTAGACAACTGTAACTGATATTAAGCCTCGGAATGGTTCATCTGGAACTGGTAGACAGGACAGAAAACCTCCAGCCACACTCCCCCCTGTATCAAGGCTAAGGAAGGTATCCCACCATAAGGAATGGACTCAAAAAAGCCAGTTCATGTACCTGGGATAAGTCCTGGTCATATTGCCAGCCCCCCCCCCAACAGATCAAGCCACATAACTGTCACCCACACTCAAAGGATGCACTTTGGTTCCCCAATTGTGGTCCAAAATCCTTGAGCTCCCACTAGCATGGGTCAGCTTTCTGTTTTTACAATCATGATCTTGACACCTCTTGCTCATATAATCCCTCCTCACTCTCTTCAACTGAACTCTAGTAGTTCAGTCAAGTGCTTGACTGCGGATTACTGCATCTGCTTCCATCAGTTACTAGATATAGGTTTTGTGATAGCAATTAGGGTAATCACTAATCTGATTATAGGAGAAGCCAGTTCAGGTACCCTCTTCACTATTGCTAGGAGGTCTTAGCTGGGGTCATCCTTGTGGATTCCTGGGAATTTCTCTAGTACCAGATTTCTCCTCTCTCTATCAAGCTATCTCTTTCATTGCTCTTCCTCTCCATCCCTTCCCCAACTCAGTCATCTCCATCCCTCATGCTCCCATCCCCCATCCTCTCCCTTTTACCCCCTCCCAGTTTACCCAGGAGATCTTAACTATTTAATCTTCCTGAGGCATTCCACGCATGTCCCTCTTAGGGTCCTCCTCTCTTGGGTTGTGGAATGTAACCTGGCTATCCTTCGCTTTGTGTCTAATATCCACTTATGAGTAAGGATATACTGTGCTTGTCTTTCTGGGTCTGGCTTTCTTCACTCAGGATAGTTTTTATAGTTCCATCAATTTGCCTGCAAATTTCAAGATGTCACTCTTTTTTTCCCCTGAGTAATACTCCATTTTGTAAATGTACCACATTTTCTTTATCCATTCTTCAGTTGAGGGACATGTAGGTTGTTTCCAGGTTCTGGCTATTACAAATAATGCTATTATGTACATACTTGAGCAAATGTACTTATGACATGAATGTTCATTGTAGTAGGAGGCGAGCAGGCTGCATCCTGCCACCCAACCAGCTTAACTCCCGAAATAACCACATAGAAATTGTATTAATTAAATTACTTCCTGGCCCATTATCTCTAGCCTATTATTGGCTAACTCTCACATCTTGATTCAACCCATTTCTAATAATCTGTATAACAACACGAGGTCATGGCTTACCAGGAAAGATTCTAATCAGCGTCAGTCTCAGGCAGGAGCTTCATGTCATCTGCCACACTGCCCTTCTTCCCAGCATTCAGTTCGGTCTACTCTACCTATCTAAGTGCTGCCCTATCAAAAAGCCAAGGCAGTTTTTTTATTCAACCAATGAAAGCAACACAAATAAACAGAAGGACCTCCTACACCAGTTCATTTTTTGGTAATATGCCCAAGAGCCGAATTCCTGAATCTTGAGGTAGATTGATTCCCAATTTTCTGCAAAATTGCCATATTGATTTCCAGAATGGCTGTACAAGTTTGTATTCCCACCAGCAATGGATGAGTGTTCCCCTTACTCCACATCCTCTCCTACATAAACTGTCATCAACGTTTTTGTTCTTAGCTATTCTTACAGGTCTAAGATGGTATCTCAGAGTCATTTTGATTTGCAGTTCCATGATTACTAATGATGTTGAGCGTTTTTTTAAAATTCTTCACTTTTAATACAATTAAGAGCAAAGCAACAAAATCTCACACCATTTTTACTCTTTTGTCTTACGTTTGTTCCAGCCATTTTGTGGTGCTGGGACCTGGTCCCAGTATCTCATACATGCTAGGGAAATCCTCTAGTATTGAGCTACTGTCCAGCCCCATTGCATTCTGCAGGAATCATCCCTTTGTTCAGAGTGTTTACACTATGCACTTTCCTGCTACTGGCCACTCAGTCATCTCAGCCGACGAACTGTTGCACTCTCGCAATATTTACCAATGACCTCAAAGCACAAGAATCGCAGTACAAAGACACCCGGGTGTAAATCACTGCCAGCTGAGCGCTGGCAACACTGCAGGGCAGCTAGGAAAAACACAGGGCCGATGCTCATTGGTTCACAATGCAGTTGATAAGCTCATAGTAAGATGGAAGTATGCCAATTTTTTAAAATGTCTTTTGGCCATTTGATATTTTTCTGTTGAGAATTCTGTTTTGATCATTACCCCATTTTAAAATTGAATTATTTGGTATTTTGATGTCTAGTTTCTTGAGTTCTTTATTTATTTTGGAGATCAGCCCCTCTCAGATGCGAGGTTAGTGAAGTTCTTTTCCCATTCTGTAGGCCACCATATAAACTTATTGACAGTGTTCTTTGCCTTACAGAAGGTTCAGTAGGACCCATTTATTAATTGTCAATCTCAGTGTCTGTGCTACTGGTGTTATATTTAGGAAGTGATCTCCTGTGCCAATGTGTTCAAAGCTACTTCCCACTTTCTCTTCTATCAACTTCAGTGTAAGTGGTTTTATGTTGACGTCTTTGATCCACTTGGACTTGAGTTCTGCAGGATGAAAGATATGGATCTATTTGCCTTCTTCTACATGCTGCCATCCTGTTATGCCAGCACCATTTGTTGAAGATACTTTCTTTTTTCCTATGTATATTTTTGGCTTCTTTGTCAAAAATTAGGTGTTCATAGGTGTGTGGATTTGTGTCAGGATCTTTAATTCTATTCCATTGATACATGTGTCTGTTTTTAAGTTAATACCAAACTTTTTATTACTATATCTCTATAGTAGAGCTTGAAGTCAGGGATGGTGATACCTCCAGAACTTCGTTTATTGTACAAGATTGTTTTAGCTATTCTGAATTTTTTGTTTTTCCATATGAAGTTGAGTATTATAGTGTTGGGATTTTGATAGAGATTGCACTGAATCTGTAGATTGCTTTTGGTAATATTGCCATCTTTACTCTGTTAATCTTACTGATACATGAGCATGAGACATCTTTCCATTTTTTAAATCTCTTCCCAAGTTTCTTTCTTCAAAAACTTAGTATCCTTGTCATATAGTTCTTTCACTTTTTTGGTTGTAGTTACCCCTAGATATTTTATATTATTTGTGGATAGTGTAAATGATGCTGTTTCTCTGATTTCTTTCTCAGTCCATTTATTATTTGTATATAGGAAGACCTTTTTTTTTTTTTAGTTAATCTTGTATCCAGACACATTACTGAAGGTGTTTATCAGCTGTAGGAGTTCCCTGGTAGAGTTTTGGTGATTACTTATGTATACTATCATATCTTCTGCAAATAGCAAAAGCTTGACTTCTTCCTTTCCAATTTGTATCACCTGGATCTCCTTTTGTTGTCTTATTGCTCTAGCCAGAACCTTGAACACTATATTGTATAGATATGGGGAGAATGGATAGCCATGACTTGTCCCTGATTTTAGTGGAGTCATTTTGAGTTTCTCTCAATTTAATTTTACTTTCGCTGTTGATTTGCTGTATATTGCCTTATCATGTTTAGGCATGTTCCTTGTATTTCTGTTCTCTCCAGAACCTTTATCATGAAGGGGTTTTAGGTTTTGTCAAAGGCTTTTTAAGCATCTAATGAGATGAACATGTGGTTTTTTTTCTTCAGCTTATTTATATGGTGGATTACATTTACTGGTTTTCATATGTTGAACCATCCCTGCATCTCTAGGATGAAGTCTACTTGATCATGGTGGATGATATTTTTGATGTGTTCTTGAATTTGGCTTCCCAGTAGTTTATTGAGTATTTTTCCATCAATGATCATGATGAAGATTGTTCTGTAATTCTTTTTCTTTGTTGCATCTTTGTTTCATTTTGGTATCAGGGTATTTGTGGCCTCATAAAAAGAATTTGGCAATATTCCTTCTGTTTCTATTATACAGAACAATTTGAGGAGTATTGATATTAGCTCTTTTTTGAAATTCTGAAAAAAATCTGCATTGAAACCATCTGTCCCTGGGAAGATTTTGGTTGGAAGATTTTTAATGACTGTTTTTATTTCCTTAAGAGTTGCATATCTGTTTAAATTGTTTATATGTTCTTGATTTAATGTGATTGGTATGTGGTATCAATCAAGAAAGTTGTCCCTTTTCTTCGATTTTCTACGATTTGTAGAGTACAGATTTTTGAAATATGACCTGATGATTCTCTGTATTTCCTCAGTGTCTATTGTTATGTTCCCTTTTTCATTTCAAATTTTGCTAGTTTGGATATTTTTTCTCTGCCTTTTGATTAATTTGGACAAGGGTTTGTCTATCTTTTGTATTTTCTCAACCAATTAATTCTTTATTTCATTGATTCTCTGTATTGTGCTCTTTGTTTCAATTTTATTGATTTCATCCCTGAGTTTGATTATTTCCTGCTATCTATTCTTCCTGGGTGAGTTTTCTTCTTTTTATTCTAGAGCTTTCATGTGTACTGTTAAGTTGCTTGTGTGAAATTTCTCCAAATTCTTTATGTAGGCGCTTAGTGCTATGAACTTTTCTCTTAGCACTGTTTTCATTGGATCCCATAAGTTTAGGCATGTTGTGAATTTATTTTCATTTATTTTTAGAAAGTCTTTAATTTCTTTCTTTATTCGTTTCTTGACCTAGAGGTGGTTCAGTTGAGAGTTGTTCAGTTTCCATGAGTTCGTAGGCTTTCTGTAGTTTGTGTTGTTGTTGAACTCTAACTTTAGCCCATGGTGGTCTGATAAGATACAAGGGATTATTCCAATTTTTGTATCTATTAATATTCGCTTTATGACCGAGTATGTGGTCAGTTTTAGAGAAGGTTTCACAAAGTGCTGAGAAGGATGTAAATCATTTTGTGTTTGGGTGGAATGTTTTGTAGATGTCTACTAAGTCCATTTGAGTCATAACATCTATTAGTTCCCTTGTTTCTCTGTTAAATTTCTGTCTGGAAGACCTGTTCATTGGTGAGAGTGGGGTGTTGAAGTCTCCCACTATTAAGGTGTGGGGTTTGATGTGTGGTTTAAGCTTTAATAATGTTTCCTTTACAAATGCTGATGCTCTTGTATTTGGCACATAGATGTTCAGAATTGATACTTCACCTCAATGAATTTTTCCTTTGATAAATATGAAATGTCCTTCTCATTTCTTTTGATTAATTTTAGTTTGAGGTCTATTTTGTTAGATATTAGGATAACTACACCAGCTTGCTTCTTAGGTCCATTTAATTGGAAAATCTTTTCCCATCCCTTTACTCTGAGGTAATGTCTATCTTTGAAGTTGAGGTGTGGTGTACTTCTTGTATATAGCACAAGAATGGATTCTTTTTTCATATCCATTCTGTTAGTTTGTCTTTGTATTGGAAATTGAGCCCATTGATATTAAGAGATGTTATTGACCAGTGATTGTAAATGCCAGGTTTTTTTTTTTTGTTTGTTTGTTTTTTGTTGGTTTCTTTTGTTTATTTGATTGATTGTTTTGTTTTGTTTGGTTTGGTTTTTTTTGCTTTTGGTAATGATGGTAGTGTGTGTGCTTCTCTTCTTTTGGTTTCTGCTGTTGTGAGATTACCTATGCCCGTGATTTTGTGGATGTAACTTAGTTCCTTGGCTTGGAGTGTTCCTTCTAGTACTTTTTGTAGTGCTGGATTTATGGATAGGCATTGTTTAAATCTGCTTTTGTCATGAAATACCTTGTTTTCTCCATCTATGTAGATTCAAAGTTTTGATGGGAATAGTAGTCTGGGCAGACATCCATGGTTCCTTACTATCTGTAAAATGCTTGTCCAGGATCTTCTGGGTTTTACAGTCTCCATTGAGTAGTTGAGTGTAATTCTGATAGGTCTGCCATTATATGTTACTTGGCCTTTTTCCATTGAAGCTTTTAAAATTCTTTCTTTATTCTGTATATTTAGTGTTTTGATTGTTATGTGATGAGGGCATTTTTTTTTGGTCCAACCTATTTGATGTTCTGTAAGCTTCTTAGACCTATATAGACATGCCCATCTATAGGTTGAAAAAATTTTCTTCTATGGTTTTGTTGAATATGATTTCTGTGCCTTTGAGCTGGGATTCTTCTCCTTCTTCTATCCCCATTATTCTTATATTTGGTCTTTTCATGGTCCCAGATTTCCTGGATGTTTTGTGTTAGGAATTTATTGAATTTAACATTTTCTTTGATGAATCTATTTCCTTTATCATATCTTCAAGCCCTGAGAGTTTCTCTTTCATCTCTTCTATTCTGTTGGTGATGCTTACATCTGTAGCTCCTGTTTACTTCCCTAGATTTTCCATTTCCAATATTCCCTCAGTTTGTGTTTTCTTTATTATTTCTATTTCACTTTTCAAGTCTTGAACCATTTCCTTTGTCTGTTTGTTTGTTCTTTGCTTTCTTTAAGGGATTTATTGATTTCTTGCAATTTTCATTTGTCTTTTCCTTGACTCTTTAAGGGGATATATTATTACCTCTTTAAGAGCCTCTATCATCTTCATAAAGTAATTTTAAGTTCATTTCCTTGGGTTTCAGCTCTATTGTAATGTTCAGGTTTTGTTATTGTAGGGTCATTGGTTCTGGTGGTGCTGTATTGCTCTTTCGGTTGTTGAATGTATTCTTACAATGGCATTTACTCATCTTTTCATCCAACTGGTGTAGCTTGTGCCTGTGCCTATTCTTCCAACTGTTTGGTTTGTATCTGTGCCTATGTAGTCTGCTGTTTTTTCAACTGGTGTGGTTTATTCCTGTGCCTATGTAGTCTTTTGTTTTCCCACTGGAATGGTTTGTGCCTGTGCCTATGTAGTCTGCTGGTGTTGTGGAAGATGGTTGGCCAAGGAGAGGGTGTTCAGGCGCTTGTGGGGGTGGCAGAGTGTGTCTTGGCAGGGCAGTGCCCAGATTGTGGCAGTGGTGGAGGCACAGCCTGGAGGCAGGGACCTCACCTCTTGCAGGCTGCTGTGGACTGCCCCACTCTCTCCCCTTAAGACCTGTGTCAAAACACCTGAGTAGTTTCTGAGTTTCTAAATTGACTGAATTTATAACTGAATAACATTACATTTCTGTAGGACTGGGAGACCCTTGATCTTCTGAAACTATTTCATTTCTGCTGGGCCCTTCAAAGTAGAAAATCACTAGAAGACCCTCACTGGGCTCAGCTGTTCTCTCTGCTGGGGCATTCACTAAAGTAACAAACCTGGTACAGAGAAAAGACTACAGATTCAATGCAGGCCACCATTATGTATGATTCATGCAAGGCAGTGAGATTAAATAAGGAAAAATAATCCAGATATACAGGATCTCATCATTACTTGGAAAATATTAGAGATAGGTTTTACCTTAACTTGTAATCTGAGCAATGAATGAGGAGATGATAGGAATTTTGCAGACATAAGAACAGAGGGGGCTAGGAGTCTGTGTTTAACAAAAGAAGGCTAATGATAAAGTAAACTGTAGTGTTAAAAATTATTGCAAGTCCCACATGGACTAAAGACTTAAAAAAACAGAAAAATAAAGCAATGGGACACAGAGTTATTTTACGCTTTGTGAATATGAAAAAATACTTTATTTATAAATGCTCTGCGTCAGAACAGTAGCAACGCCCCACAGAAGCATGCATCTTGTACTGTTTTTCATTCTTTCTTGATATAGACCTGATTCCCCCCATGAAAGCTCTTTTATTTTGTGTATAACTTAGGCTACAATCAACATTGTATCAGCAGTGATTCACTATTTTAAACTGTATTTTAGTAATAAGGAACAGTTCACTAGGCTTGCAAGAAAATCAAATTATTTAAAATAGAACAAATCTCCCTGTTGGTTATTGTGGGAGTTTCTCAGTTCAGACATTATAAATAACTCTCAATGGGCCTCCAGATTTTCTTTGTAAAATCTTAAAATGTTTTAAATGTGTAGGGTTATTGTAAGTATTGTAAGATAGTTCCCAAATACCTCACACTCACTTTTCTATATTATTAACATTTAATATCAATATAGTGTATTTGTCATGATTGGTAAATATTAATACATCTGTTGTATAAATTCTCCAAGGCAGACATTAAAAAAGGGTCTATTTATTGCAATAGAATACCAACGACAGACCAAAGAAGAAAGACTTGGGTAAGTCTGTCTTAGTAAATCAATGGGTTCATTGTGCTTACTTACAGGTCACAGGTGGCATGCAGGTAGTTGCATCCCTGACTGGCCACTCCAGTATAGTGATGACTCACACGTTTCATTCCTGGGACTTCTGTTGCCTGAGGTTTCTGTCCTTCCCGGTTCCCACAGCCATTAAGTCCCAAAGAATCACACAGAAGTCTGCATTAATGATAAACTGATGGCCCATTAGCTCAGGCTCCTTATTAACTCTTATAACTTATATTAACCCATTATTCTTATCTGTGTTAGCCACATGGCGTGGTACCTTTTTCAGCAGGGCAGGTTACATCTTCCTTCTGTTGTGTCTGGACAGGAGTGGGGAAGAATGGGCTTCCTCCTTCCCAGAATTCTCCTGTTCTCATTGCCCCACCTCTACTTCCTGTCTGGTTGTCCTGCGTATTCTTCCTGCCTGGCTACTAGCCAATCAACGTTTATTTAAAACATAATTGACAGAATACAGAATTGTCCCACACCAGACTTCCTGGCCCATCTGCAGTAAGCTCTGCTGAGGAATCTTTTCTCTGCAGCCCTTGTTTGCTACATGTATAATCCAGGGAAGGTGCCCCACAACTGTGACTCTTACAACTTTCTGAGCCTTACAAGCTTTCTTAGTTTCTTGAGCTTTATAAAGCTCACTCCTCCCTCTGTGATGGCATGTTTTGATCCAAAGAAAATAATTATACAACTATGTTAGTACTAAATGAAGTATAGTATTTCAGAGCTCAGAAGTTTTTTTTTCTTCCATAACTTTCTTTTTCTCCTCTACCACTCATGTAAGAAAATACTTTACATTTAGTTGGTCTTTAAGCTAATCTTTATTGTGACAACTTCTCAGGTATTTGTTTTGTTGTTGTTGTTGTTGTTGTTGTTGTTGTTATGACCTTGACAGTATTTCAGAATACTGGTTAGATATTTGATAGACCATTCTTCAATTGAGAACAGTCCATATTTTTTCTCAGAACTAGAGTAAACTAAAGTGCTTTGATAACAAGACTACTTCAAAGAGTTCCCCAGACCACTTCATAGACAAGAAGCTAGATATGAAGTAACCATGAAAGACTTGATGGCTGAGATAATTTGTAGGAGGAGGCCACATGTTAGTTCCTGGCTGCCCAGCCCTGAAATAATCACACAGAAACTGTATTAATTAAATCACTGCTTGGCCCATTAGCTACTGGCTAACTCCTATATCTTAATTTAACCCCTCTCCATTAATCTGTGTATCACTATATGGCAGTGGATTACTGGCAAAGTTTCAGCATGTCTGATTGTGGTTGTAGCTCCATGGCTTCTCCTTGACTCTGTCCTTCTTTCTCCCAGCATTCAGCCTAGCTTTTTCTGCCTACCTAAGTTCTGCCTTGCTATAGGTCCAAAGCAGTTTCTGTGTGATTATTTCAGGTCTGGGCAGCCAGGAACCAACAAGCAGCTCTCCTCCTACAAATTGGCACCCAACAAACTGGCCCCGGTGTGGCTATCTAAATCCACATAAAACCTGAGAGGACTTGGAAAGGAATTCTAGACACAAAATTACAGAGTTTAGCACAGCTTCTTAGTGTTTGCTGCTGGTGTGCTGCTGCTCCTTTAAGAGAGGTTTTCCTGAAAAACCTTGGTATTGAAATACAGGCTCACTGGGTCATGCTGCCGGCAGGAACTCTGACTCTTTCTGAAGGTCCAGTTATGGAGCATTTGAATGGGTTTTGTGGGCCCGAGTGCTTGTATGCTCACTTGGGAAAGTAGCTGAGATCATGCCCACAGCTCAGACCCCCTCTCCCACACCTGGGTAGGACTGCTAGGATTTCCAGGGGCTGAACAGCTGGAATGACCAAGCAGCTCCTCCTTCAACAATAACTAGCTCTCTCTGGCATGAAAAACTACAAGTGATCAGGTAAGTATGAGGGAAAGAAAGAGAAATAGTCAACTTAATAGCCAGTAAGACCTTTGTACTGTTGACAATGAAACACCAGGGAGGGCTAGTAGCTTGCCAAAAATCAAGGTCAGCAGTTAACAAAACCCAAGTCTGAGATGAAGAGAGTAGGGCTTCAGCCATTCCTAAATGAATGAACAGCACATGATCATTTCCCAGGTTGGACTGAGGGGCCATGTATAAAACATATGGGCCCTCCATTGGCTCAGCCCATGGGATCTCAGAGAACCACTGAATCTCATAGTGATTACCTCAGCCTTTTTCCAATTTCTGCCATAGCCCCATAAAATGCCTAAATGAGGAATTTCAATGGTTATTCATCTCTTGGGAACCTCTCCAACTTTGGGTACCATCTCTCACTTATCCTCAATTTTCCACTTTTTTGTAATTCTGGTTTAAAAGTCTTGCTTATGCTTTGCTTAGTCTCATGAATTCCTGCATCTTTCATCTTCACTGATGCAAGTCAAGGAACTCATGAGCCAATGTCCCAGGTCAACTTTTGGTATTCATGAGTGTCCAGCACCTTAGGTCTTGAGTGAAGAATAACTGGACTGAGAAAAGTCTCATCACATTCAGAACATATGCATCAAAAAAAAGTCACTAGGTATAACCCACATTTAAGTTGCAGAGTAAATATGTTCCATATCCTTAACAATAGAATGCTTCTGTAAAACATTTGGAATTAATTTACATAGAAAATAAATGAGCAATCATGGGTACCTATTTTATATTTTAAGTTACAATTCAATGATATTTTATTCTCTTGATCAGAGTGTTTTAGCTGACCACTAAGCATTTTTTTTTCAATTGGATCCTATGCCTCTTTGACATGTTCACATCATTGTAGGGCTGTTTATTTACTTTCCCTCTTTCTCTTTCTTCTTTCTTCCTGACTTCTCTTTTCAATTTCTTTACTTTCTGCCATTCCAAACAGGCACAGGCTCACACTATTTATTTCCTGTTAGGTTGTAGAATCAGGTACATCTTCAAAAAATTATAGGTCTTTTTATTAAAGGAATGAGATCTTAGATTTGGAAGGAAATGTTTTTAAAGATTAATATTAAAGTCAACACAAAACTTAAATTTTAAAACAAAGTGGAGATAACAAAAAGTGAAATATTTTGTGTTTGCAAAGTGCTTTGGAACTTTTAAGTTTACATAAATTCATTTGATTCATGCTTCCCTTTAGAGGTGAGCATTGTCATAGCACTGCTTCACTTTGCTAAAGAAGTAACTGAAACCTTGAGACTTCTGTGACTACCAAAGTCAAAGAGTACATGACCGAAAAATGAAGAATAAATGTCTTCCAAGGGCCCATATCAAAGTTAAGTCCTCAGCTTGCAATATTAGGAAGTGAGAACTACTGGGATTTAGGTCAGTGGTGGTGTACTTGTCAAAAGAAATGGATCTTCTGTTCTTCCTCTCTTTTTTTCCTGGCTGCTATGAGGTAGTTACTTAGAAAAGTTGCAAGTCTCAAAAGGTTATGGTCAACACTCCATGCTTGAGACTTTCCCTTTTGTTTCAAACCTCAACCAGAGAATTTGTCACTCCCTCCCGGTGTTTCCTGACTTCTTCCTTTATAGGTACAATGTAGGAAATTTACTTGTTTATTTGCATGCAAGTCCCTATCTCCAGATCATAAATTCCATGAAAAGTCACATGGTGAGAACACTCTAAATACTTACAGAATAAACAGTGCTTCTTCTCCCTTGCCCCCCCCCAAATTGCCACGTCTCAAAGTCTTCTCTAAGTAGACCAGCCTCAATTAAAGAACTCTTCTCAACAACCACAGAAGTTAAGGTAAAGGTTCCATCTGATTTATATAATGTACTTTTTAATCTTATTTTCTTGTTGGACTGAAAATTACCTGAGGTCTAAACTGCCATATAAAGGCCCTCAGTTTAGAATAAAGATGCTCATAACCTCAAAAGGCTATCGTGAAAAACGTGCGCTAAACCAAGCATTATAAAAAAGGACATAGAGAAAATAGATGTCAGCTTTTATTTCTACTCCATTTTTAGCATTTTTTAATTGCCCTCGGTTCCAAGTATATTTTATATAGGAAGTGCTCAGTTACTGCCTGACAATGTGTTAATAGTGAAAGCCAAATGTTTAAAGGTAAAGAACAGGGATAGCTAACTTGGAGAAACAGGAGTCCTACTCTTCATACTGGATTTGGTAAGTGCATTGAATAGTGTGCTATTGCCATTACAGAATAAGTTTCATTACAAATTGTTAACACAGACTGGGAATATGGTATCTTAAAGAGCACTGGGAAGACAGAAATACTTTAAAGAGCACATGTTAGAAGGAAAACACTGGAATTCCACCAACCAGAAGTGGAAATACTGCTTCAAGGATAAAAATGGTAGGGTTATTAAATAAATGCTGGTTTTTATTTGACAAATAAGGATGACAAGAGTCCTCTCAGAACCATGCACTGACAAATAAGCTGTAATGCATGGATATTATATACTGCACTATATAGCACAGCTGAGTTAACCTCACTTTATGTCCCCACTATTTACATCTTTGCGTAAACCTCTCTTGTCCTGTGACTTTTTGATGAACCATTCTATTACTAAAGTACTGGATCTGAATGGACTTAGACTCCCATAACAATAACCAAAAAAATAGCAATTAGCTTAATTCCCTCAGTAGATTGCAATTTTGACTTTCCTAAACCTATTATAGTAAATACAAATGTGATAAAGGTATTCTTATAAATATGCAAATGAAATTCTGAAAAAAAAGCTCACATTTTTTCAGACTTATTTGAGGAAACAGTTGGTAAGGCTTAAGATAAGAGAGGCTGAAATTTGTTAAATTACTGCAAAGGTAAACTGATCTACAGATAAGGGATAGTAAAGAGAAAAGGTGGTATCGGGGGGGAAAGCTAAAATGAAAATGAACACACAATCTGTGAGATGTATTTAAATCTCAGAACCAAGCTAGCTATCCAGGGGAAGCTGCTTTTCATCTTCCAAGTTGACACAAGCCTTTTGAAACCTCCGAGGCTTTGACCTTTCATTATTGCTGAACACAGCCACCTGCTTCACCCCTCACCCCAGCCTCTCAGCTGAGGCAAGAAGAAGATGCCCTCGGCCTCTATGCAATAGCATGAAACTTTTGCTGTTTCCACTTCAAAACTGGACAGATTGTGAAATCTGAGAAAGCAAGAAAAGATTTTTTTTCTCTCAGAGCCAGCATTTTTTTTTTCTGAGAGATGTAATACATCAAAGCAGAGAAGAGATGCAATCATGCAGGGAATGATTTCAAAAACTTTAATGAAGCATTTAAAATAAACTCATTTGAAGGTAATTTAACAACACCACTTTTACAATTAAAAATACTATTTTAGCATGCAAATGAAGAACATTACTCCCGTGTCAGGATGGAAAATGAAGTGAAACCGAGGGGCTTCTGAAACATGAATACCATCCCAGTAATTTCTCAACACTCTATGGCACTCTTAGGCAGCCTAATGAAAGAATGAATTGATTTAAGCAACATTTTGTTGCAGCAATGGGGTTTGAGGAATTAAATTAACTTGATGGCTGGTTGTGAGAGCCAGACTTAGAATTGGCATTATATTGTTACTAAAATTAATTTTTATCCTCTCGTAAGCTTTATTTGGTGTTTTTCTGACTCTCTTCAATCCTGAAATGCCAACCAAGGATTTCAACAATTAGCAGAATACTTCATCAGGCCTTGTCAATGTATTAACAGTTGTTTGAAGACATATATGCAAAGTCAAAATTATACTTTCAGGGAAAACAAATTGGACTCCAACTGCTGCCTCCAGGAACTGCACTACAGCCGAGTCTTCCTTGGATGTGTAATGGGAATAGCAAGCTGGCACGCAGACTATGCCAAGACAGCAATTCTCAATTTTCCTCTTCATCACAAAACAGTTGACAAATAGTATTCACACAGTACGTCCTTGTCTGAAACAGGCTGGGATGTATTTCAGCATTGCTAATTCAGGCTGAAGGTAGTATGTGAGTCCTGAATGGCCAAAATGTGCAAGTGTCTTTTCACTTAATAAAACTCATCCGAATGCTAGTAAGTGAGTGGGGCATTGCTATCAAGGCAACCTGATACAAGTTTGAAATTTTAAGTAGGTCAAAAATTTTGTACCTTAACTTTAAAAACAAATGTTTTAAAATAATAAAGGTAATATAATGCCAATGTGAGCATGACTGGTCCTATCAAAGATCTCACAGAAGCAAAAATCAATCAACTGTGGGTCAAAGATATTTGGAAAAAGAATGACTTTTTTTCCACAGAACTCTTATTTTTTTTCTTGTTGTTAGTTCCTAAAAAATATGGTATCACAAATATTTCCGTAGTATTTACTTTGCATTTGGTATTACAAGTCATTCACAACTGATATAAGCAAGAAGATATGCAGAGCTCATATGCAAGTGCTATGTTGCTTTATAAAAAGGACTTGAGTGTTGAGGCATCTGGAAGGATGACTGCAGGACACAAATGAGCTGATACTGTTGACATTAACAGATTCTGCTATAAGCTCTTGCTGTTTTGTGAATGTATTTTTTAATATTTGAAGAAGTTTTATAAAATTTATTTTGTTCATGTTTTCCCCTCCCTAGTTCCTCCCAGATTCTCCCCACCTCCCTACCTCAGTTTCATATTCTCTCTCTCTCTCTCTCTCTCTCTCTCTCTCTCTCTCTCTCTCTCTTTCTTTCTTTCTCTCCGCATTTATATGTACATCAGTCCTATTATGGCTGGCAGATGTTGTTTCCTTGGAGTCATTCAACACCTCTGGCTTTTACAATTTTTCTGCCTCTTCACATAGATCCCTGAGCCTTGAGGGGAGGAGTTTAATAAAAACATCTCATTTAGGACTGAGTGCTGCAAAGTCTCTCACTCCCACACTGATTAATACTTAAGGTACTGGAAGGTACTCTGCACACTCAGGAGGAGAGAAGAAATCATCAATTACACCCAGCTACAAAACCTATCACTACAACAGCGACCTACCTGCAAGATACACTGGAGCAATAGCGCCACACATATTAGGGGAGTAACCAAAAACATTTTAGTAACTGTCAGGCACACTTAATGGGATGGAACCCATATGTGACTTTGCTGAAGTTGTGAAGAAACTGAGACTAGTTACTGTAAGCACTGCGATGCAAATGGAAAAATACCCTGGTGGTTGGGGGCCAAGGAATTCCATAAAAATCACTGTAAGCATAGCAGCTTACAGCTTTACTCCAGGGAAAGGTTTCCACAATACAAGTGTAACAACTCTGCTCCACTAGGGAAAAGTTTCCCCAGTGTCACAGCTCTGCTCCACTCTGCTCCAGAGAAGCGTTACAATAACTCTTTTCAGTTATTGGGGTGCCATCCCCAAGCCCCCATGTATAACAACTCCACTCGGCTGGGAAGGGGGATTTTCCCCAACTGAACTGTTACAGTTGTGCCCTGCTCAAGTGAAGTGTTCCAGCTGGGCTCTATCCTGGCAAGATGTCACACTGCACAACAAACTTCACTCAAGAGATTTATTAGGAAGGAAAAATCCAGGAGGGTGGCTGCCTCTAGGGTGAGAGGGTACAGAGCTTATATAGGGTTTCTTGGGTAGCAGAACTTTTCAGAGTGGCTTAGTATTGGTGGGTTTTTGTGGTCTGATTCTGGGGCAAGCTGTGGGATTGCATGCTCATGGATTGGTGGGATTTTGTTCTTAAGGACTTCAGAGATTGGTGATATTCTGCTGACTGACTATGGGGAAAGCTCACGGATTGATGGGATTTCAAGCCCTGGTCCTGGGATCAAGTCAGAGTCAGGCTGCTTCTCCTTGTCCCAGGTCTCAGGTCTAGTCAGGGTGTTTTTTCCCTTGGCCATTTTTACCCTGCAGTTAGGCTGTGGACTTAGGAGAAACCTAGTACTACCACTCTGCTAAAGAAAAATAGCAATAAGATGAGTCCTTATGACATATTGATATGCTCATATATCAGTGTGTCACTCAACCCTAATCAGAGAAGCTCTTCTTTCAGTAACTAGGATTTAACACAAAAACTGTAGCATGAGGGCCTGCTTGTTGGTGTTTCTGTCCTGCCCAGTTCCCACAGCTAGTAAGCCCCAAAGAAATTACACAGAGAGTCTACATTAGGTTATGAACTGATTGGCCCATTAGCTCAGGCTTCGTATTAGCTCTTGTAACTTATATTAACCCATTAGCCCTATCTATGTTAGCCACATGGCTCAGTACCTTTCTCAGCAGGGCAGGTCACATCCTGATTTTTCGGTGGTCTGGACAGGAGTGCCAAGAGAGCTTCCTGCTTCCCAGAATTCTCCTGTTCTCCTTGCTCCACCTCTACTTCCTGTCTGGTTGTCCCACCCATACATCCTGGCTAATGGCCAATCAGCGTTTATTTAAATCATGATTGACAGAATACAGACAATTCTCCTGCACCAAAAAACCATAATTTATTTATATTATATTTATATATTTTTTATTTTACATACCAACCACATTTTCCCCTCCCTCCTCTCCTCTCATTTCATCTCCCCACCTCCTTTCTATCCCTACCCACCCACTCCTCCTCCATCTCCATTCAGACAGGGTAAGGCCTCCCATATGGCATATCAAGTTGAGGCAGGACCAAGTTTCTCCCCTTTGCATAAAGACTGACCTGAGCTCATGGGAGCTCACTGACTCTAGATGACAGCTAGGGGGCCCGCACGGGACTGACCTAGACCCTCTTGCATGTAGATGACAGTTGTGTAGCTTGATCTGTTTGTGGGGCCCCTAGCAATGGGACTAGGTCCTGTCCCTAGCACATGAGCTGGTTTTGGAGCCTATTCCCTATGGTGGGATGCCTCTCTTAAAGACCATAATTTAGTTTTGAATAGCAACCTAGGCCATGGTTCGACCCTAGCCCACTGCAACAACAAAACTAGGAGCGTTAACAGTTTTCTCCAGATATTGTAGTTTGACTATAAAATTTCTCCCATAGGTGTCTGTGTTGAACACCTGCTTCTCAGATGGTTTCACTGTTTGGGATGGCTGTAGAATCTTTAAGAGGCAAAGTCTCACTAGAAAAAGTGGGTCACTAAGGGTGATATTTGAGGCTTTCTAACCTAACCCTAGTTCCTGTTTACAAAATCTGCTTTCTGAGTTCAGATGCAATGTGACAAGTCATCCTCCTGTTCCTGCCATCATGCCTTCTTTCCCATAGCCGTGCTTTCCCAGACAAGAGTAACTGTAACTCCAAGAAACCATATGTCAAAATTTCATCTCTCTTTGAGGTTGCTTTTACCACAGTATCTTATCACAGCAACGGAAAAATAACTCATGTACCATATTTGAGCAATATTGAGTAGCATGTGCCAGGTACACGTTCTCCATTCTCTCTCTCAATTCCCTTGTGAATTCTCCAAGATGATATTAGTGTACTCAGTCCATTTGGAAGAAAAAAGACAGCTTGTGTACAGCAGAGCTATAATCCTTCAGCTATGGATTCAGTTACTTTTGCCAATGCCTATGGCTATAAAATGAACATTTTGAGACATGACAACAATCTCTGACCTTTTTTCCTCTCACACAAGACCTCATGCATCAAGCTAAGCACTAGTCCCTTCCAGAGTAAGGCTGCTTGAATACCACCAGGACACACTTAAACCCAGCCAGGACACTTTTAAACCCTATCTATATGTCTCATGGGAAAGCATGTCCTGTTTTCTCCTTGTAGTTGATGATTGTACAAATGTAATTTTAAAATGTTGTCTCTACCCTGCTCAGCTATCCAATCTCTGTAGAAATTTTTGGAGAGTTTCAATATTTTTTAACAAAAGCAACATTTTTAAAACAAGTGCATAACATTTTGAAGAGACTATTTTGAAGGGCACAACAGATGTTCAAAATTTTAAATTCTAATATATCTATTTTTTATAGCTTTTACTTTGAGAGCAGTTTTAGGCTTACAGAAGCACTAAGCAGAAGGTTCAGAAATCTGAGCAGAAGGTACAGAAAATTCTCAGCGACCACTCCTTTACCCACCACAGTGTCTCCTGGGAACAGCTGCATTGCTATAGTGCATATTACTATACAGTACATATATTCATGCACCTCTATTGACATATTATGATCCACTAAAATCCATAGTTTGTGCTAGGGGTCATTCTCTGCATGTTCAATAGACTTTGACAAATGCTAATATTACATGCATACTATGTGAGCAGTGTGTGGGACAGCATCAGTGTCACCTAAAATCCCCTACACTGTGTTTATCCTTGGCCAATAGCAACCATTGGTCATTATACTTCATGACCTTTATGGTTTTACCTTTCCCAGAATATCCTGTACTTGGATTCATATTGTGTGGCCACTTTTGTCTGGTTTCTTTCATTTATCTGCACATTTAAGTTTCTTATATTTCTTTTCCTGGCTTTCATATATCAACTTACGATTTAGTAACATGTTAAAAGAAGCACAAAAATGTCTCTCTTCCATCTCATGATCTACATTTTGAAAATGTGCATATGGTAAAGGACCAAATGGATCTTGAGCCAAATGCATCACAATAGTGGAGATTATAGAATGGCAGTTCTGTTCTCTGATTTCTGGTTCTTGAATTTTAATTAAAATATTCTTCAATTATTTTTTAAGAGGCAAGTCAGAAAATAATTGCTTGCTATTTTGTTTTATACCTATCCTTCACTGTAGTTAAACGGCCTTTCTACTCCTCAGTCTCACCATGTCTGGTTTAACTTGAGTTAAAAAATTTTGTGTCTCTTAGCTCAAAGACAAAGAAATATAAGAAGAAGAAAAATAAAAAGGCAAATGGAAAAAAAAATGTAGATGTTGATGAGTGAGTGGGTGATGTCCAGGATGCAACCTTGAGTACTTGGAGCTTGTGAATTTATAATAAGCTATTGGCTTAGAATAAATTTCATGGCGATTAATTAAATGAAATCTGTTCATGCTGCTTCTGCCACCCAAGTCAAGCATGGTGTTGTTTCCACAAAAGCAGTGATATGGTGAGCTTGTTCTTCATTTCAAGACATGTACTCAACATTCTACATGCAAAAGACAATCTAATAGTTGAGAAAATAGGCATGGGGGAGTTGAAGAAGCAAAAAAATGGGATCAAAATTCCTAATTGGATCAATACTTTTCTTATGTTCACTAAGGATTAGCAATACTTACCATATATAGAATTAGCATACATCCCTTTCACGAATTTTGTTTCTCTTTCAAAGGCATGGAAATGAGCAGAAAGAATGTTTGGGCAAAACAATCACATGGACTTTGCCCGAAGGCATGCAATGTTAAATGTGAAAATTAAGAAATGAAAATATGTTACAAAGCCATTGAGATGCTCCTTATAGCCAAGGCTCTGATTAGAGTAGCAGAAACTGTGGCTTTCTATTCCTCTGTGACTGCTCTTACCTAATTAATTCATTTTCAAATTGGGTATCAAATAAAGTGATTGTTGAACAAAAATCTAGTCAAGCATTGGTTACCAACAAAACAGGGAACTTTATGGAAAATAGAAATATGATGCCTGTCTTTTATATATAGAAAACTATGAAGGTTGTTCCTCAAGGATTTCAATAATTATTGCTGTTTCACTTGTTTATAAAAATAATTTAATAATTGTATATGTATAGAATGTGTAATGATAAGGAGAGACACTTGACATTTTTACTTCATTAAATATTTTTCAATTTTTTGATTAACATCTAATAATTAGACATATTTGGCTTTCATAAGGCTGTTGCTATAAGGACTGGTGCATGACGGGAAGGAGCAAAGAGTTAATGACAAGAGTGAGACTTCTTAGAGGCTATTTTTACAATGAAAGTGAATGTGATTTCATTTAAACAGTGGCATAGCAGCAAAAATCAGGATTGTTGCAGAGAATATTGAGGTAGGTTAGATTGAAGGTCAAGGTCAGAGTTAAAAGGAGACTGTGCAAATCAATCCAATGTATTCATAGTGTCCTTTGCTCAGAAACCAAGTTTAAAATGATGGTTTCCTGAAAATAAGCAGAGTTTGGCATCCTGTCCTATCTCTTAGTGGTTGCAAATTCCTGAACAATGTTTTGAAATGTTCTGAACTCTGATGATCTACAAAACAGGAATAGGCCAACAATGTTGGAGGTGTGAGGATTAAATTAAGAGTGCTATCACATGGAAATTACTGGTGTCATTTAATGAGAGCTTCTTAATTACTTGCCTGTTTGCAGGAACAGTTTGACAAAAAGAAAAGAAAACAATGCCCTTTGTTTACTTAGCATCCTCATAAGGAGAAATTAAATCCCCACATTCTATTCTCTGGTCAAGTCCTCTTAAACAAGAAAAGCAGAGATAACCGCAAATAACACATTTAAGAAAGGCATAGTAGTGGTGACAGAGAAATGACCCAGTTCTTAACAGCATTTACTACTCTTGCAAAGGATTGAGTTCAGGTCCCAACACCCACATCAGGAAATTTTTACCACTTCTAACTCCACTCCAGGAATCACACACTTGTGACCTCCATGTGCACCAGCACTTACATGCATGTATACACACACACACATTTTAAAGAAAGGCACTTTTTCACTTATTTTTATACAATATGATCATGTTTAATACATTATAGCAATGAATCTTCTCTGAGCTTGTATTTTCTAAGTGGAATATGAATTTCCTGAGTAATTATCTTCTTATTCCACCTCTGCGAGAATCAGAGGGACCCTGAGTCATGAAAGCACTGAATTTTGCCTTTCAAAAATGGACAGCTCTCTGGGTAACACCTTTTTCCACATCAGTAGAAAATGTATCATACACTTATGTGGCCTTCTGTAACAATCTGATACACATATAAGGACAAATGATATAAGGACAAATGAAGATAGTTACCTCAACTAAGCTTTTATTAAGCTGACTTATTCTCACTGAATCCTGTTTCTCAGTATTGACTTAGAAACTAACATGACAGTAAATGCTCATGGCCCATGAGAATTATCTAGAAATGGCCTCCCTCCCCAGACAGCCTGTTTGAACTTTGGCATGGGTCATCTGGGCTTGACTAATCAAGTCTAACAGGAAACACCAACTCACAGAAGAGTGAGTTTGGCTTCTCGCCAGATTTGTCTCAGCTCTTTTTCCCAGAGTTCAGATTCCATCACCTTAATACTGTATCAGAAACCCTTTATTTAAGACAGACTTTTGTACCAAGATGACTCACTGTTTGCTATCTTTCCTTTCAACAAATAATGCCCTAGAAAAAGCTCAATGGACTAACTTGAATTCCTCCCAAATGCCTCTAGTAAACCCTCATGTTCATTAGACCGCTCACTGTCAGGCAAACAAGAAACAGAAAATGTCAAGTATTTCAAGATGTGAAAAAAAATGGAAAGCAAATTGATGGGCATATAAGAATACGTAGCCAGTAAGCAAAAGGAATGTGTTAATTATTCAAAAGCATTCAAAATATAGTCATTATGTGATTCAGCAACTCCATTTAAAGCAAAATCTGAAAAAGGTCTTTGTACATAGACACCAATAACATCATTTAATGGCAACAGCAAAAATGTAGGCGTAGCCCTAGTGCACATCAGTTGATAAACTAATGATGAAATGAAAGCTGTTATATAATTCCATATGTTCAAAGTAGCCATTGTACTCCAAAGGCAGAGTAGGGGGATGGTGTCTTTCATGGACTGTAGTTGGGGGCATTGAAACTAATGTGCATAAAGTTTCGGTTTTGCAATGGGAAGAGTTCTAGAGATTAATTATGCAACTATGTGAATAGACTCAACACTAACCGACCTATACAAAGTGCAAAGATGACAACTGTCATGCCATACATAATATGTATTATGTATGTAAAATGTATGTATACATTATGTATACATACATAATGAACATCTTAAGAATTTCTTAAAAGTCTGAGTGATTCTGTTCTCCATTTGAGTATTTCTCCTCCCGGCTATTGAGAGGCGTGCTTGTCCCGGTGCAGTGTAACCTAATCTGCTCTTGAATTATGGGTCTCACTATCATGCCGTTCCGTTTTTTATTTGTGTATTTGATTTTTTTTACAACTTTCATTTATTTTTCATACAATATATTCTGATAGCTATTTCCTCTCCTCCCACTTCCCCCACACGTTTCCCCTCCCATGTGAATCCAAACCCTTTCTGTCTCTTCTTAGAAAACAGGCATCTAATAATAATAATAATAATAATAATAATAATAATAAAATAAGATAAAAAACAAAAAATCAGAATATGACCAAACAACGAGCCAAAGAAAAAGCATAAGAAACACATAAAAATGCAGAAATACACATGTTTACACATGCAGGAATACCATATAAATCTCTTAAGAAAAATAACCCAAAGATGCCATTAAATATGTTTTCTGTTGGCCATCTACTACTGGGCACTGCCTATTCTTAAGTGTGATGTGATTCCTCAGTGAGACTCCCTTGGAGAATACTAAGTTTTCACGTGTAAGTGGTCATCAAGCGGAGGTATCTTCTGGGTTAGGGAGGGGGACATGTGTCCACCTTTCCTTTCACCCCTTAGGCCCCCTTGGTACAGACCTACTGCACATGCTGCCACATTCTCTGTGAGTTCATATGTGTGACAGCCTCGCTTTATCTAGAAGGCTTGATTCCTTGGTGTCTGCCATTCCCTTTGGCTGTTACACTGGGAGGAAATTTGATGGAGACATGCCTGAGTGTTCCAAGGTCTCTCACTCTCTTATATTGCCTGGCCATGGGTCTCTGGCTTTGTTCCTATATGCATTAAGAGGAGGCTTCTCTGATGATGGTTGAGCAAAGTACAGCCCGATGAGTGTAGCAGATATCCTTAGGAGTCATTTTATTGTTATTTTACATTAGCAGAACCATAGTATTTGCCTTATGTCTTTGATAATTTTGAAATTGAGTTTTTTGCAGGGTGATAAGTATGGATCTCTTTGGATTCTTCTACATGCACCCATCCAATTTGAGCAGCAGCATTTCTTGAAGACACTGGCTTTATTCTTGTGTATATTTCTGGCTTCTTTATCAAAGAAAAGATGCCCATAGGTGTATGGACTTATTTCTGGATCTTTAATTCTATTCCATTGATCAGTATGTCTGTTTCTATGGCAATACCATGCTGTTTTTATTACTACAGTTCTATAGTATAATCTGAGATTAGAGATGACGATGCCTCCAGTAGTTCTTTTATTATACAAGTGTGTTTTATCAATCCTGGGTTTTTTATGACATATATGAAACTGATGAAGCTGAAAATTGTCCTTTTCAAGTTCTGTGAAGAATTGTGTTAGAATTTTGATGGGGATTGCACTGAATCTATAGATTGATTTTGGTAGGACAGCCATTTTTACTGTTATTAATAATATTGATCCATGAGCATAGGAAATCTTTACATCTTCTGATATCTTCTCCAATATCTTTCTTCAATGTCTTAATATTTTTATCATACAACTTTTTCAACTGCTTGGTGTAGTTTGAAAGGCTTGTTTGTTTCCCGGCCACCCAGACTCCTGAAATAGTCACACAGAAACTGTATTATTTAAAACACTGCTTGGCCAATGACTCTAGCATATTCCTAGCAAGCTCTTACATACTAAATTAACCCATTTCTGTTATTTTATATTTTACCACAAAGCTTGGGGCCTACCGGCAAGGTTCCAGCTGGTGGCTTGTGTCTTTTTCCTCTAGCGGCTCCATGGCATCTCTCTGACTCTGCCTTCTTTCTCCCAGCATTCTGTATAGTTTCCCCCACCTAGTTTTACTCTGCCCTATCAACAGGTCAAGACTGTTTATTAATCAATGATATTCACAGCATAAAGAGTGGAATCTCACATCAGCTTGGTTAGAGTTATTTCCAGGTATTTTATATGATTTAAGGCTATTGGGAAAGGTTGTTTCCCTGATTTCTATCTCAGTTTGCTTGTCATTTATATATAGAAAGGTTACTGATTTTTTTGCACATTAATTTTATATCTGGCAACTTTGCTGAATGTGTTTATAAGCTATAGAAGTTTTCTTGTGGAATTTTTATGGTCACTTATGCATACTATCATATCTTCTGCAAATAGATATACTCCTTTCATTCCTTGATCTCTTTGAGTTGTCTTATTTTTCTAAGACTTTAAGTATTATATTGAATAGATATGGAAAAAGTAGACAATCTTGACTAGTTTCTAATTTTAGTTGAAATGCTTTGAGTTTCTCTGCATTTAAGTTGATTTTGGCTATGGACTTGCTGCAAATTACCAATATTACATTTACATATGCCCATTGTATCCCTAATCTCTCCAGGATTTTTATCATGAAGGGATGTTGTATTTTTCAAAGATCTTTTATGTATCCAATGTGATGATCATTTTTGTTGTGTTTCAGACTATTTATATGGTAGATTACATTTATGGATTCATGTATGTTGAATTATTCCTGCATCTCTGGAATGAAGCTGACTTGATCATGGTGAATGATCTTTCATATGTTCTTGGATTCTGTTTGACAGTATTTTACTGAGAATTTTTGGACCAATGTTCATAAGGGAAATTGATCTGCAATTCTCCATTGGGTCTTTTGTGGTTTAAGTATTAGAATAACTTTGAACTTGTATAAAGAACTGGGCAACGTTCCTTCTGTTTCTATTTGTGGAATAAACTTGAGAAGTATTGGAATTAACTTTTCTTTGAAAGTCTGGTAAAATTCTGTGCTAAAATCAGCTAGCCCTGGGCTATTTTGATTGGTAGATTTTAATGACTGTTTCTATGTCACTACGAGTTAAAGGTCTGTTGAAATTGTTTATCTGATCTTGAGTTAATATTGGTAGGTGGGTTATATTGAAAAAAACCTATTTCTTTTAGGTTTTCCAATTTGGTGGGCTATAGGTTGTTAATGTAAGTCTTATAATCTTCTGGATTTTCTCCATGTCTATTATTATGACCCTTTTGGGTTTTGATTTTGTTAATTTGGATCTTTTGTCTCTGTCTTTTAATTAAACTGGCTAAGAATTTGTCAATCTTATTGATTTTCTCAAAGAACCAACTCTTTGTTTCATTGATTCGTTGTATTGTTTTATTTGCTTGTTTCTATTTCATTGATTTCAGCCCTGAGTTGAATTATTTTTGCCATCTACTCCATTATGGTAGTTCTTTTTGTTCTACAGATTTCAGGTGTGCTGTTAGGTTGCTAATATGAAATCTTTCCATTTTTTTTAATGTAGCAAGTAGTACTATGAACTCACTTCTGAGAACCACCTTTCATCCTATCCCATAAGACTGAATATGCTTTATTTCCATTTTCCTTCAATTCTAGAAACTTTTTAATTTCTTCCCTAATTTCTATCTTTTCACGCTTTTCACTCAGTAGTTAGTTATCTGGTTTCCACAAGTTTGTAAACTGTCTGTTGTTTCTGTTGTTGATATCTAGCTTTAATCTTTGGTGGTCAGTTAGGATACAGGGTGTTATTTCAGTTTTCTTGTATCTGTTGAGATTTGCATTGTATCCAAGTATGTGGTCAGTTCGAGAGACACTTCCTTAAGCTGTGAGAAGAAGCCTCTCTGCTAGAAGTCTTCGTCCTTATCGTTAATTTGATCATTGCATTTACAGTTGATAACTTATCCATATCGCCTCCCATTCGCTGCACTTGCTGTTTGAATGTCTTTCACTTTAAAAGTCTCTATTCTTCTAGTACACAGTTCAATGGTATCTGAAGACATAGGTTCAAATCCCAATTCCTCCAGTTTCTTGTTGTTTAACTTGAGGCAAGTCCGTTGACTTTAGTACATCTGTTTCCTTGACTAGAGAATATCAGAATAAGATCTATCTTTGAGAACTATTGTTGGGACTAAAATCAAATTAAATTAACTGTTGCATATGAGTAGCTCAGGCATTCTCTGACAAGCATCCATGAAAGGATAATTGCTCTTGTTGCTATTGTTGCTCCATAACTATTTCTTCTACACTGATACATTCTTTCCTAGAGGTGGGAGGGTGACTCATAAAACTCTGGAAGCTCACAAAACTTACAGAACTTAAATCACAAAAGCTACATGATCTGCAGGCTCCCAAGGTCATATAAACAGTAAATAATTGCTAGACAGAGAAGACTCTTTGGTGAAGTTCTCTACACAATGTGAGGATCACTCCAGGGATACAGCTTTTGTGAGTCATCACTTATGCTGGAGTGAGAGTTTAGGTAATTCAACTGACGGAGAGCACACCTTCACCTACCCTCCTATAAACAGCTGTAGAAAATTCATTAGTTCACCGAATTAAGACTCAAGTGAAATTTTTTCTTGATCTGTTGCCAGTAACCTACTCATGGTGAGTATGTGTTTCTTCACTTCTCCCCAGGAAAGTCACATAGTGCCACTGATGTCTGAACAAAGACTGGCAGAATTAATAAAGTAGTGCTATGGCACCTGCAATGGATGGCAAGATGTGCAGCCAAAGCTGACACACTGTAGAGTGGAAAATCTATGGGCACACTCCAATATGGCTGCCTTCCACTGTGTGATACAGGATGGTGTGTCTCCTTGCTTTAGTGGTAGTTGTATGTCCTCTGCTGTGGTTGATAAGTCATGCAACCAAATTTTGAAAGGAGAGAGACAAAGGAATTTTAGATGGTCTCTTCCTGTTGTGGATTAAAGTGGTATTCTTCCTTGAAAAAAAAGTGAGTCTAACATACAAGTACAGGCTCCCCAAATAGCTGATAAACTAGAAAATATACTTTAAGCCCTGGAAATATCAGTATGGGTAAGGATGGTAAGTAGACCATATTGACATTTGGGTTGTCTCTCCTGGAGGTAATAAGACACAAACTGAGGCTCAGTTGTCTGCCCAAAGAATTTGCGTATGTAAAAAGGAACCATAACAGCAAAAAGACTTGCAGACAGTATCCTCTGGCATTAGCCTTCAATTCAACAGGAAAAGTGGGAAACAAAATGGAGGTCAAATTGAGGTGGAGATACAGTGAATGAGATACAAGGGAAAGAAAGTATAAATTAAAACTGCCAGAGAACACTTTCTGTCATGCGAAAATTGGAAGCCATGGTAAGAATCAAACAGCAGTGATGGACAAAGTGAGGGAGAAGTGGCAGAAGGTACCCCTCAGGAATAACCTCAGATACACTGTAGGGGAAAGCACAATTTAGCATGTAGGCAGGAGCCTTAATAATGGCCTTTTGCAGGAAACTATGATAACCAGGAAATACTAAATAAATATTAAGCAAAGAAATGAATCTGTTAGATTTTACTTTTAGAACTAAAGTTCTAAATATCCTAGACATTATTCATTACAGGTATCAAAATGGAGGGAAGGTGGTGCACTGGAGGCTTCTACAAGAGAAGCCTACGAGCCGTACTAAGGCCGTGGAAACACAGATAGAAGAGAGTACTACTTTATAAACTAAAACATGTGATGTCACATGCTATGTGTTAAGTTGTCCAAGGAGTGTGAAATGACATCAAAGTTTCTAGACTGGGTAAGTAAGAAGGTGATTTAAAAAGACAGGGGGGGGGGATGTAGTCAGAGCATGCAAGGGTCGGTCGGCTTCATGAAAGAACAATTGTACTTGATTCATCTAAAGAAAAAAAACACGTGCAAAAAAATGAAACAATTACAAAGGGTTATTTGTATTAAGCACCTTTGACTCACTAATAATCTGAAAGTCAACTCCCTTCAACGTTCCAGCTGCTTTCTTAACTGAAGATTGACATATAGTACAGTGCCAAGACATAAGAAAGCCAGAAATTTTCATGAAAATTTGATATAGTTTGAAAAATAGATATAGCTGTTAATTCTTCTCAATAGCTAGAATGTTCCTTCCTGGAGTTGCTAAGCACTAACACTATATTTCGATAAATAAATCCAGGGAAACTGATCTGGGAAGAAACAGTGAGGGCTTCCCCCTGAAGTCACATGGAATCTACATTGAGCAATATCAAAGATATCTATGTCATGACATAGGATATGAGACTCTATATAGTAAACCTCATGTGTCTGCAGAATGAAATCCCTAAGGCTACAAAAGTGACCAGAATATCTACACACCTTACCATAAGACGGCTCTGAGCGAGAATTTCAAGAGACAGTTTGACAAGCCACCCAAGTTTTCTCCAAAACCTTTCCCATCCCTGACATCTTGTCTTATGTCTGTTTACTTAAGCAAAAATAAAACAAAATAATAAAATCTGGCTCCTTCCAAAGTAAATATTACTTCCATCCCATTTCACTAATGAATAAATCAAAGCCTGAAGATGACAACTGGTTCTCCAAAGCACCACTGTGAAGGGTACAGCCAATTTTCCAGCAATGTCTTGCTTCTGGGCCCAGCTATGTGACCATAAGCATAGACCTATATCCTTTGAACCTCAATTTTTAAGACTTTGCTAGAAAAACAATATGATGTATATCAACTCTGCCCAGAAACTAAAATGAATCTACTTCAAACTTCCTTTTGGATCCAAACACATGACCACTTTGTTTCAATGTAGTTTTTGTCTCCAGAATGGTTACTATTAGAATTCTCTAGTTGGATTTGGTGGATCGTGGTTTTTTTTAATTGTTTTTATTGAGTTATATATTTTTTCTGCTCCTCTCTCTTCTTCTCCCGTCCCCTTCTACCCTCTCCCATGGTCCCCATACTCCCAATTTATTCAGGTGATCTTGTCTTTTTCTACTTCCCATGTAGATTAGATCCATGTATGTCTCTCTTAGGGTCCTCTTTGTTATCTAGGTTCTCTGGGATTGTGAATTGTAGGCTGGTTTTCTTTTTTTTATGTCTAAAAGCCACTTATGCGTGAGTACATGTGATATTTGTCTTTCTGGGTCTGAGTTATCTCACTCAATATAATGTTTTCTAGATCCATCCATTTGCCGGCAAATTTCAAGATGTCATTACTTTTTTTCTTCTGTGTATTACTCCATTGTGTAAATGTACCACAATTTCCTTATCCACCTTTTGGCCCATGACCATTTCTTAAGACTACCCAGAGAGAGCTACTAAGAGAACACACAATGTCAGTCACAGCATTAGGCTATCATATTTGTACAGGAAAGATAGATAAACAAATATTATTATCTGGAGTCTTGCAACTCCCAAATATTGAACATTCCTATAGTATTTCCTTAGAGCTTCTCCCAACAATGATGTATTACATTTTTAGCAATCCTCCACTATTTGCTACTTTGAGTTGTTTGGAACAGAACAATATCCTTAGTTGGTCAAAAATGCTGTTTTCTTTCACAGGCAAGGTTTTGCAATATGACACTAAATAATGTAAATGATGTTTTATATGATGATGATGTTATACTTCTTACATCCTCTAGTGGGACTTTTCTACTTGGGCTTTTCAATCTGATGCAACTATCTAGCTTTCCCCTGAAAAATTTAAAACTCTGCTTAAAACATTAACTTCTTGTTCATTTATTTTTTTATTACTAAGAGTTTACAGCTGACTTTATGGCCCTGGAAAGATTAATTTTTAATGCCTTTCTTTCTTCTTTGATCAACTTCACCGACTTCCAATTTGAATGCAATTGTACCTTTCTAAAAAGCGTTTGTAACTTGCTGGTTTGGATAATTTCAGACAACCAGAAGTTGTTGGTGCAGAATGCAAGACAGGCGTTCCTACAGAGTGTCTGAAAGATACATAGCCACTTTGTGCCCTTCTTGTGTCTCCTGTTGATAGCAAGCTCTCCATCACCCATAAATCTTA